>CAUYRT010014208.1:0-41218 GCA_963574885.1 Lepilemur ruficaudatus
CTGGGACTACAGGCATGCACCGCCATGCCTGGCTAATTTTTTCTATATATTTTTAGTCGGCCAATTAATTTCTTTCTATTTTTAGTAGAGACGGGTTCTCACTCTTGCTCAGGGTGGTTTCAAACTACTGACCTTGAGCGATCCACCTGCCTCGGCCTCCCAGAGTGCTAGGATTACAGACATGAGCCACCATGCCCGGCCCTAGCTACTCATGTTAAGCAGCACTATAAGTATGTAATCAGCAAAATCCAGACTGGGAGAAATCTACAGGATGCAGTTTTTAAATAAATAAATTACAAGGAAATAGGAAGAAACCATAGACTGAAAGAATTATGAGATGCATCAATGAAATATAATGTTTGGACTTTAGTTCTGGGTTCAAAAGAACTTAACTCTAAGAAAATATCTATGAGACAGAGAAATTTAAGCATGGGCTGGAATTTTGTTTTTGAGATGGGATCTTGTTCTGTCACCCAGGCCAGAGCGCAGTGGTGAGACCATAGCTCACTGCAGCCTCAAACTCCTGGGTTCAAGTGATCCTCCTGCCTCAGCTTCCTTTGTAACTGAGACTACAGGCTTGAGCCACCACTTCCAGCTGGGCTGGATTTTTTTTATATTAAGGAATTTATTATTAATCATTAATTTCTTAAAGAGTCCTTATATTATGAAAATATATACTAAAATATTTTTGTATGAAATAATTGGATGTTATCTGAGATTGGCTTCAAAATCATCCAGTCGGGGAGCAGGGGAAGGGCTGCAGTTTTTATAGATGAAATACATTTAGCCGAGTGTTGATAATTCCTGAAGCCAGGGGGTTCATTCTGTTTTTCCTTTTTGTATTTCTTTGAAATTTTCCACAGTATTAAGAAGTAAATAGAAATTATTGAATAACAAAAATCCAAATGATCTTATAGCAGAAATGGTATATATACTATGATTATAACTATATAAAAATAGGAATGAATATGGAAGAGGTATTATAATTTCCTTGGGATGATAAGGTGTGGCAACTTTCCTGATTTCCAAATTCTCTGTAGTCGTGTGAATTTTACTTCTAAATTTTCACAAAAAGTTGGGAATAATCATGCCCCACTCCATAGCCTCTTACACAGGCCACCCTTTCTTACCATGTTACTATGTGAAATCTGTTAGCACTTTTCTTCGGTTATGAGACTCCTTGGCTGAGTGCTCTTTGAGAATATGATGGTTAGCACCTGACACATGGTTAGTGGTTGGTAAATGTCTGTGGTTGGACTGGGGAAGGTGAATGGCACCAGTTCCTGATGAGGTTAAATATAGGGGATGTGGAATGGCCCTTTGATCAAGAACTCCGGGTATCAGCCAGAATTCAGAGTTAAGAAGATAGAGGAGGTTAGGAAGTGAGGCAGCTGCAGACTTGAAGCCATTCACTCCAAGAGGTGGCAGAGCTGGGAAAGCGTAACAGAATGATGGCTATGTATTCAGTGGTAGGGCTCGGGGGTGTCTATACCAGGAGGCTCCTGGAAGGGCTGATTAGGGGAAGGAGTGAAGGCCCATGTTTGTGTGAGCCCTCAACCACAGCCAGGGCTCTCAAGGCTGAACTGTTCTTGGTTTTGTTCCCCAGGCCTGGTGAGTAATGTGGTGTTCACCAGTCACACCATGGAGCAGCGGCACCCTGTCCTTGTTCAGCTGCAGAGCCTCATCAGGGCTGCCAATCCTACCGCAGCCTTCATTCTTGCAGAAAATGGGATTGTCACCAGGTAAACTTCTAGGGACTCTACTCCACAGGACCAGCCACTTTCTCAAATACAACATTCTGTCTATGGCCCATGGGGTCTTTCCGCTGTATCTAAGACCTAAATATTTAGAGAAGTGCTTTTTTTGCTCTGTAAAAGTCATCAAGACCACCCCATGTATCAGTGTCCTGTGCTGTTTTGAGGCATTTTGTTTTGATGTGTTCACATTCTCATCCACTGAATGATGGAAATCAAGACTCTATTAATGTTCCTTGTGTTAAGATGTGAGAGAAATGGCATAGAGGACACAGAGAAATTATTTCTTTACTTCATGTACTTCAATTTACAAACTAAAAAAAGAGAATTGGTGTCTTCGTGTGTGTATGTACAAAGAGAAAACACCTGGTAGTGTAGCTATTTTGTTTGCTCACTTAGGATACTAAAGGATTGTGTGCCATTTTATATAGTTTTGACTTTTGAACCATGCAGATGTTTTATGTATTCAAAAATTAAATCAACAAGGGGGGAAAAACCTAAATTAAATGCAAACCAAAAAAAGAATCTGCATATCAAAGTAATAACAACCACACACAAAAAAGTAATTAATTCAAGTGACTTTTCAACATAATCCTCTGTTGGAACCCTGATTCCAAACAACATCACGATCATCACATCACATCTGATCGAAGAAAGACTATAAATATAAAAGGGGAAAGGTGAAGAAAAAACCTTCAAATTGATTTAAACTGGGGACTCAATATAAATTCATTACTTTTTTAGAATTGCTCTTTCCTTTGAAAGGGACCAGAATAATAATACCACAGTAGTTGTAAACATCCCTTTGTTTCTAAGTACCAATCCCCACAACAAGGTATTAGGACTCCTTGGAGAATTAACTGATTGCATGTCTAATGCAGGGAAAGTACAAGTTGGGCCTGGTCCATCTTATGCCAGTAAAGCAAGGGAAGTACCAAAGACTAGTGGAGGTGTGTCAAAAGGATATGGGACTAGCTTGAGAAGTTCCCGCTAGTCAAATTTGTGACAATTTGAGCATAAGAAATAACAATAATAATCATGGATTATGACATATGAAGAAAAATGTGACTCCACAGTGATATAAAAAGGGAGGAGGGACAGGACAGCAAAGCCCTACTTTACAGAAGAATGCCAAATAAATAGAGGTTGACAGAACTAGAACGTCATCATTTTGTAACCTTCAGTCTAATACAATACTTAATTTAGAGAGGGATATCAATGAATGCTAAAAGCAGTGGGTGAAAGATTGTTGAGGGGAAAAAGATGTTGACTAGTCCTCTAGTGTGTAAATTATCACTCCACAGACTGTTTAAAAAGCATGGCCAGTAATGGGACAAAATGGTATCATGTGCCTCCTTGATGTGATGTAATGGGAAGGACACAACATCACCTGGGTATTAATCTCCAAACATATTTAACTTGAATCTAATCATGAGGAAACAATCAGACAAATCCAAGTTGTGGGACACAAGACAGCTGGCCTATACTCCTCAATAACATCAACACCATGAGAAACAAACAAACAAAAAGATGGAGAAACTGTTCCTGATTAAGGAATAATAACGATTGTAATTTTTTTAAAAAATTTTAGGAGCCACGCTAATCTTCTCTGTGGGTCGTGTCAATTTTAGTATATGCGCTACCAAAGCAAGCACAAAGATTATAAATTTAATGAGTGCTCATTGATTGGATTATGGGTCCTCTCCCCCACAAAAAAAGGGAAAATTTGAAAATGGATGTGTATTTGTGCTTCTCCAATGAATCTCTTGGGGATCTTGTTAAAATTAGTTTCTGATTTAGTAGGTCTGGGGTGGGGCCTGGGGTTCTGCAGTTCTAACACGTGATACCAGTGCTGCTTGTCTAGAGTATTCCTTGGGTATGATAACAGTTTTGTGGTTCTGTAAAAGAATGTCGTGGTTCTTAGGAGATGCATACTGAAGTATTTAGGGGTGAAATATCATGATGCATTCAGCTAACTTTCAAGTGGTTTGCCAGGAAATAAATGCATGCCTATGTGCTTGTGTGTGTATATGGGGGGAGGAGGAATCACAATATGCAGTAAGATTGACAGTCCTGATTAACCTGAGTCTTTCCTGTATTTTCAAAGGAATGAAGACATTGAGCTGATTCTCTCAGAAAATAGTTTTTCAAGCCCTCAGATGCTACGATCTCGATATTTAATGTATCCTGGCTGGCAAGTATCATCATTGAAAAGTAGCTAAGATTTCTTTGTAAACCAATGATTTATTTATTTACAGGAAAAAAAAAAAAGAAAGTGAAAATGCCAGATATGCTTTACAAGGGTAACACGTGGCAGCTAAATGGGCTGCCACGTCCCAATAGCTGCTAGCCCTGCCATGAGCCCAGTGCTCCACATCTTGGGCTGCAAATTGGGAGCCTCCTGGATGTTGAGATTTAGGGCACCAAGCACAATGGTATCCTGTGTTTCCTACCCCCTAGTGAGGGTGAGGTGGCTGGCATGGAACCGAGGAGCCATAACCTTCTCAGGTGAGAGTCACTCCTGAGAACACAGTCAGTCCTCTAGGGTTCCCATCTGGCAGGTAGGTTCCCTGCTAATGTGACCCAGGGAATGTTCTCTGTAGACTGCCACACAGCCTGTGAACCTCTCCAGAGGGGAGAAGAAAAAGGAGAGAATGTGCAAAGTCCACTGCAGTCATACCAATACCAGTGTGCTTGAGCACTTCACTGTGTGCACTAGGCATTGTTCTAAGACTTCACTCTGCATGTGGTAGCCACCAGCCACATCTGGCAGTTTAATGAACTATGAATGTAAATTAATAAAAATCAAATAAAATTTAAAATTCAGTCTACACAGCTACCATGTTGGACAGTACATTTCCATCATCCCAAAAAGTTCTGTCGGACAGTGCTGTTCTAAGAGCTTGTGTTATTTAACTGTTACACCTAGTCTGTGAGGTGGATTCCATTATTTTTCTTATTTTGTAGATAAGGTACCAGAGACAGCAAGGAGTTAATGACTTGTGGAGTTTGCAGCCAGTAAATGAGAGAGCTGGAGTTTAAGCTCAGGTTGAATGGCTCTGGAGCCTGTTCTCTTAACTGCTGGGCTGCACTTGTCCCTGTGTAGAATGAACAATTAGTTTCTGCTCTGTTGAAGGTTTGGGGGAAGGCAATGGTTAAAGCTTGGCCAGAATTAATCTCTCATGTTTATCTGGATTGTTTTTGTTATCCTTACTCATTTCTCCCAGGCACCTCTCTACATCTTCCACACCACCCTTTACATTACCAATTGGTTATACTATGCTGTAAAAAAAACAAAACAAAACAAAAAAAACCCAGAATGTAAAATTGAAGGTTTTCAGATATATTCTTAGAAAGAACCTCCGATTTGAGTCACACTATACTTAATTAAACAGTGGGTAAGTGGGTCATTCCTTATACCTGAACAAGGTAATTATATCTTAGCTGAAAAGAAACAAATGGAGCCTCTTTCCAGTGGCTGCAGCTACAGACCCTCTTGCTGCTTGAACCTCTGGGCCTGGGCCTGAAGCTCCCACAGTCACCCTGGGTACCTGTAGCAGCCCCGTTCTCCAGTCCATACTGACTCATGCTGGGTATGGTTCATAAGCCTAACTCAGGGCACAGACTTATCTGGAGGCAGACTGACCCAGGAGAGAGCAGGACGTGAAGGACCATCAGAAGACTGTGAATCTGGAGTCTGAAACCTTTCCTTTATCAGGAAGATCAGTCCTTATAGAGAGTCAGAGATGGAGGGACCTCAAAATCATCCTTCAGGCCCTCTCTCCTAAGTCCATTTCTAGAAACCAGGTAATTTCATCTTTTAACAAGATGGTAGTCATCAGTCTCCCACTCATGCCTATACGTTACTCCCTTCCTGCGTAGGTCAGGGCCACCACCTCAGAGTGAGTGGGCTGTATACAATTCCACTATGTGCTCAGCTCTGTGCCATGCATGCATCCTCTGCCATTTCCCTCCCATAGCCCTCTCTGTTCTCATGGACCCCATCCCCACCTTTTCTGGTAGAACAGTTTGTTATCTAGTCTGGGCAAAAACTTTGCTCTCTTCCCTTAGCCCCTGCAGTTCCCTTACGGATTCAGACACCTCAAAAGCCAGAGAAGCCCGAAGTCTCCAAATAACTTGTTTGGATGGGAAAGGACATGTCAGTCTCGCAAAAATGTCATGGCACTGCCTTACTTTAAAGAAATGACAAAGAGGTGGGGTGTGGTAGCTCACACCTATAATCCCAGCACTTTGGGAGGCCAAGGTGGGAGAATCACTTGAGGCCAGCCTAAGCAACAGTGAGACCTTATCTCTACAAAAAATTAAAAAAACAGCTGGGTGTAGTGGCACACGCCTATAGTCCCAACTACTCAGGAGGCTGAGGTGGGAGCTGGGAACCAGGGGTTCAAGGTTGTAGTGAACTATGATCACACCACTGCACTCCAGCCTGGGTGACAGAGCAAAACCCTATCTCTAAAAACTAAATTTAAAAATGAAATAAAATAATTGGCCAGGCGTGGTGGCTCATGCCTGTAATCCTAGCACTCTGGGAGGCCGAGGTGGGCGGATCGCTCAAGGTCAGGAGTTTGAAACCAGCCTGAGCAAGAGCAAGACCCTGTCTCTACTATAAATAAAAAGAAATTAATTGGCCAATTAAAAATATACATAAAAAAAATATTAGCCAGGCATGGTGGCGCATGCCTGTAGTCCCAGCCACTTGGGAGGCTGAGGCAGAAGGATTGCTTGAGCCCAGGAGTTTGAGGTTGCTGTGAGCTAGGCTGGTGCTACGGCACTCACTCTAACCCGGGCAATGGAGTGAGACTCTGTCTCAAAAAAAAGAAATGAAATAAAATAATTTTTTAAAAAGAACAAGTATAAATAGCAATCATGGAAACAGAATTCAATGTCAGTAATATTCAGAAATGTATAATGGTGCCTTGTTTTTATTGTAGCTATTACATCCAACCAAAAATATCTATAATATTCACTGCTGAGAAAATTGTTATGAAACTGGTATACTCATGTGCTGCTGTGGGGGTGTAAATTATTACCCATGAGATGGTTATACCCTTTCCTAGAGTGATTCCAATTATGGGATTCATCTCAAAAAATAATTCAAAAGAAGGAATGACCATTCCGTAACTGTGGAGGCTGGGTGATGGGTACTTGGGTTTTATTATACTACTCTTCTGCCTTAGCATGTGTTTGAAACTTTCCATAATAGAAAGTTAAGTTTTAAGGAAAGTTAAGTTTATAACCGTGTTCTAAATGAATCTGAGGCAAACAGTTTGTCTGCTGAACTGAAAACTGAAAAAATAGAGTAGAGATGCCCCAGCCCATCATTCCCTTCTGTTCAGACACATCCAGATGGTGGGACATAGTTGGAGCCCTGAGGGAGTGGGAGGGGATCCTGAGTAAGAGCCCCTACTATCCCAGGAAGGACCCCCAACCTCAGCTGACAAGCCACTGACAGGCTTCAGAGGTGCATATGATCTTTGACGTCAAGGAACTGCTAGTCTAAGGAGGTGAAACCTCCATCCTCACAGAGCTCCTGCTCTAGTTATAAACAGCCATGCTTCCCAATCTCAAGATGTATACACGAATGTTATCTATGCAGAATGGCATGTAAGTAAGCAAGGATTCAATTATTTTAGGATAAATGTTATGTAGTAAGTTCATCCCAAAGTAGTATATAATAACACTCAAAGCCCAAATTACTTGCACTTACAATTTTTTAAACCTTTTAAGGTATGAAGGTAAATTTGATTCCGGATCAGTCTTTCCACTAATGGTTCAGATCTGCGTATGGTTTGGCCGTCCATTGGAAAGGACTCGCTTTGTGGCCAGGTGTAAAGGTGAGCCTTGGTTGGGACACATCCCAGACACTGGTAAAAGAGTGCCCCAGAGTTGTGCCTACTTCCTGGTACCATTTTAGTGTTCCGTGTGCTCTTTTCCTCACCATTTGGGACCAAAAGCAAGTAGAGGAATTTCAGGAACCAGTCAGTGGTCTCCTACCTCTGATCGTGGGTAGCCACAAAATTTGATCTCCACACTATTGGAAGAGTTTTTCCACCCCTGGGAACAGTGGCAGAGCCACTGGGGAGCAACAGGGGGTTGGGGGTGGAGCCTGTGAACCCTGGACCCTGCTGGAAAGGATCCCTTCCTAGTCCCTAAAACTCCCAGCTATGCTACCCTGAACTTGGCTTCTGCCCCCAGGTGGGTGACAGCCCTGTCCTTTTCCTCCACTAGCAATTCAGTCCTCCATCAAGTCAAGTCCCTTCTCTGGAAACATCTACCACATCCTGGGCAAAGTCAAGTTTTCAGGTAAGTAGAAGGTTGGATTTGGGGGTCCTACACCACAAAGTGCTCACATCTCACGATGTGAGTTCATAGCCTCTGCTGGTGCTCTGTAGACCACCTATGCCTCTCAGACACTCTCTCAAAAACCCTCCCTCTGGCCTTACACCAGGCTCATCCATCACCCCCTCCTCCAGGGATCTACTTTCTCCAGGTCCTTCTGCTCCATGGTGACAGATCTGTCCTCTTGCCCTGGATAACCTGCTCAGGGGCCCTCCTCACAGTTCCAAAGACTCACACCCCACCCCTCCAGGAGCTGCCCCTGTGCTGAGCTCTCCAGATCCATTTCTGACCAAAGTCTTCAAGCCTTCACTTGCCTTCTCCCTTCTGTCCAGTAGGCCTGTTTATCATCCCAAGACTCTGGAGCCCTTGCACCCTGATAGTCTCTGCTGGGCTGGGGGTCAGGGAAGGCCTCAAAACAAGTAAGGGTTGGTCAACTAAACATTGAGGAAGGGTAGAATATTCCAGGGAAGAGAAACAACATTTGGTATACTCCAGAAGCAGAAAAGGCACATTTCAGGAACCAAAAGTGGTTTACTGTGGCTGGAGCCTGGGGTAGGGAGGGAGGGAGTGTGTCTTTTAGGGCTTCTTCAGTTAGGATAACAGAAAACCCCAACTCAGCTAGCAGGTGTTAGCTGTATAACAAGAAGTGAAGAGGTTGGCAGCAAAGCAAGGCCACTGAGGACCCAGGTAATGTGTCTTTGTGTCCTTTCTTCCATTGTCGGTGTGTCAGCTTGTCCTGAGGTTCCTGCCCCTTATGGTTGCCAGGTGGTGCTGCAGGTCTGCGGGTCAAAGCCAGACACTGCATCCAGCCGATGAGAAGCTGGCTCTTCCTATGGGTGTCTTTGTCAGTGCAGTCACCTTTCCCCAAAGCTCCTACCCCCGTTTTCTCTCCCAGCTTCTCTCATTGGCCAGGATTGAGTTGCTTTGCATTCCTGAACCCGCCACCCATAGGGGGCTTGGTATTGGAGGAGGGGGGGATGCTGGGTGGGCAGCCATCAGTGTCTGCTTTGGGGAGCCACTGGGGGTTTAGGCATGTGGCCATCACAGTTCAGATGGGAGGATTAGATGGCATAACCCGTGTAAAAGAATCTTTGAAGGTCCGTAGCCTATACCTTTTGCTTAATTTATGTTGTCAAATCCAAAACTTTGGCCCCTTGCCCAGCCTGCTGCCCTCGGGCTCCAGCAGCCGTCCCCTGCCTGCTTCACAGGCCTTGGTGCCCTCACTCTGCTGTCACCATCACCTCTTCTTCTTTATTTAGACCTGCTGTTGACCCCTTTCTCTGTTCAGGGTTAACCTTTGTTCTGGATCCCTTTCTGTTCTTTTTGTTGTTTTGTTTTTTTTTATTTTTGAGACAGAGTCTCACTCTGTTGCTGGGACTAGAGTGCCATGGTATCAGCCTAGCTCACAGCAACCTCAAATTCTTGGGCTCAAGCAATCCTCCTGCCTCAACCTCCCGAATAGTTTGGGACTACAGGCATGCACCACCATGCCCGGCTCATTTTTTCTATATATATATTTTTTTTTGGTTAGCCAATTAATTTCTTTCCATTTATAGTAGAGACGGGGGTCTCGCTCTTGCTCAGGCTGGTTTCCAACTCCTGACCTTGAGCGATCTGCCCACCTCAGCCTCCCAGAGTGCTAGGATTACAGGCGTAAGCCATCACGCCCGGCCTGGATCCCTTTCTTATCCTGCCTTTGGGGGGCCCTTGCCTCCTCCTTGTGTCTCCAGTTACTCCTAGCCCCCAGCTCCTCAGCATATGGCCTGGACACACCTCTCCTGTCCAATACAGGACCTTCCTGTGGCTCTGTTGTGCTGTTGACCATGGCCTCTCAGGCCTCTGCCGAGAACCCCCCACACTTCTGCCAAGGGGGCTTACTGTGTTTCTCCTCAACCACATCTTCCACAGAGGTGATCTTGGCTACACCAGTGCCTTGTGTGGATATCTGCCACTCAGGGTCTCACAGTCTTTCACATGCCATAGGTGCGGAGTCAAACTCCTCCTCTTCCCCCCTCCAAACCTTTTCTTCATCTTTTATTCCCTTCCAGGTTATTCCCTTCCGGATTAATAGTGTCCACCTGGTCACCCAAATCAGCCAAGCTAGAAACTTCTTTTGCTCCTCCCTCTCTTACTCCATCCTTTCTCATTTGCCACCAGTCATGTCAGTTCTCTGTCCTGTGTTTTCTCATGAGTCTGTCCCAGCCATCTGCATTGTTACAGTCTTGGCGAAGCCTTATCCTTTTGGGGCAGGGTCTCAGGGACTAATATGCTCCCCTTACAGACTCTGAGAGGACCATGGAGGTCTGCCACAATACTCTGGCCAACTCCCTGAGCATCATGCCAGTTTTGGAGGGACCCACGCCACCGCCCGACTCCAGAAGCACACCTCAAGACAGCAGTGGGCAGCAGGAGTGCTACCTCGTGTTCATCGGCTGCTCCCTGAAAGAGGACAGCGTCAAGGACTGGCTGCGGCAGTCGGCTAAGCAGGTGATGTCCAAAGCCCAGACAGACTTGGCACAGATGTGACCCATGTACTTCAGAGGCGCCATTGGCCCTGAGAAGCCCCTCCGCTGATGCCTCCCCACTGGTCTGCCCCCTACAGGCTCAGCCAGCACTTTTCAGGGACACTTTGGGAGTGGGAGGAAGTCACTCAAGGCAACCTCTAGGCAGGAGTGCTATGTTGACTGCTGTGTGAGCCCAGGTTCTCTGCAAGCTTTGGGTGCTGAGGTTCTTAGCACAGCCTTAGGGGTTTAGCTCATCCTAGAACTCCAGGAATAGAGTTGGCTGGGGCTGGGTCTTTTGCAGATGCTCAGTTGGGACCTGTCTTTATACTGAGGTATGGGCTGCCTCATCTGTGTAAGCCCCTAAATGGTGCTTGACTTGGGGACCTTGGGCTGTTCCTTGGTCTACATGTCTGTCATTGGTGGGGCCTAGAGATAAGAATCTGCAGAGAGGCAGGACCGTGCTCATTTGCAAAAACACTGGGCTCTCCACTGCTGCCTGTTCCTGCTAGCTTGCAGGGCGCCATGGGAAAGTGGTCTTCTCGAAGGGCGGACAGGCAGGATATTATGTCCAGGCCATGGCAGCTCAATATACTTTTCCCTCTGCTGGGATTGTGGTCATCTCACCAACCCCCAGAGCCCTGAGCCCTCACTCACCCATGAATTCCATCAGCTCTGTTGGGACCTGACCCCTCCTTACATCTCTGCACAGAAGCCTCAGAGGAAAGCCCTGAAGACCAGGGGGATGCTGACCCAGCAGGAGATCAGGAACATCCATGTGAGTGCCTTGACCTGGGCTCTTGCCTCAGTGGCCCAAGGCTGTCTTCCTAGGCTTGCGTACCTTTGTCTTTTGGATTCCCTGAGTAAGGGAGCTGTTGGCAGGGTGTGCTGGAAGTCTTTCTTTTCTAAGGCCACAGAGAGAAGCTGGGTACAGAGTTCTGGCCTCGAAGTCTCAGTGAGCAGCGGGCAGGTGGCCTCTGGTGTGACCTGGGCATGAGATCGAGGAGAGCCAGGGCCTGTGGGAAGAGCAGGTGATGGAAGGCCCTGCCTTGTACCTTGTCACCCTGCTTAAGCAGCTGTGGAAGACCTCTGTCCAAGATAAACCAGCTAGAGCTCAGGAAAAAACTGTCTAGGTCTAGAAGCTGCTCATGAGAAGGTTGTGGAATCCTAAGACCAATTGAGAGGCCCCTTGATGAGCCCTCCCAGCCTCCAGGCTGACCCCCAGACTCTGCCCCAATCGCCATGCCTACTGGAGCCTCTTCCTGAGGGATTGAGGGATTTGAGAGCAAAAGGCTAAAAGGGACAGAGAGTCTAGGGCCCAGGATGGGCTGTGTCACCAGCCCACTAATGAGCAGGTGGGGCAGGAGAGTATTCCGTGTTGGACTTGAGGCGGGCCCCTTCCCAACCAGCTCCTATAGGCCTGCACAGCCCTGGGTGCTCCTGGGGAGGACAGTGTAGGCACCTCAGAAGGCAGTCCTGGTAATGCATGTTCCCCCCAAGCAGACCTTGAATAAGGATTTGAGCACAGGTAGTTTATTTTGGAAGTGACTCTAGGAGACACTAAGGTAGGGAGGTGAGAAGATGAGAGAGAGAAGGGACAGGGAGACAGCCAGTACAGGGCATGTTATCAAACAAGTTCCACTGTGAGCAACAGGGGTGTATTCCCACTAGGAACTCCCAGCTTGAGGGTTGCTGGGGGTGTTAATTCCCTGGCTCGTTTGCATAGCAGAGCAGGCTATCTTGCTAGGGTAATGGACTTGTTTATGTTTTTAATGAGTGAGTGAATGATAGTGGTGAGATAATTCTTACAGGACTCTTTTTTCCTACAGGTGAAACGCCACCTGGACCCCTTACCAGCAGGCTACTTTTATAATGGCACCCAATTTGTTAACTTCTTTGGTGACAAGACTGATTTTCACCCACGTATCCTTGGAACAGCTTGGTCCCTGTGTGGAATCTGGGGCAGCGGGGCTGGGGGTGTCTGCTAGAGCCACTGCAGCCGGGCCCTAGAGCAGGCTGGGCTCTGCGTTTCCACAGGCGGGGGCTGGGAACATACAGGAGCAAACCACAGGGGCAGACATTTCATAAGGACTCTTTTAAAGTCCTTAAAATTAGATTTCTCCATTATTCAGTGTTACTCTGTGGGTTCGAGTTTGAATGCAGCTGTGGTGACATCCTGAGCTCTGTGGTCATCAGGGTCATGATTTATTTACAAGTTGGGGCAGCCATAGTTAATCTGTGGAAAGATGGACAGGGCAAAATGAGAGCCTTGGGGTGCTGCTATGTGCTAATGAAAGCGGAAGGGTTCAGTTCTGGGACCTCATTAAAGGCCATATGCCAATACCTGTCACAATCTTAGTAGCTATGATGCTGCCAGTATATACCAAGAGCACATCAGGTACCCTCTGTGCAGGCCAGGCACATACTACCTCGGTGTCCCTGGGCTCAGGCAGGCTCCATTGTCCTCCAGGCTCAGAGCTCCCTTCCTTAATGAGACATCAGTCATGGACCAGTTCATGAATGACTATGTGGAAGAAGCCAACCGAGAAATCGAGAGGTATAACCGCGAGCTGGAGCAGCAGGAGTATCATGACCTCTTTGAGCAGAAGCCCTAGAAGAAGCCTGGGGCTATACATCCTGCACAATGTCCACCTTGGAGATGGACAAACGGGTGGCCCTTTCCTGAGGGGGCTGTCTTTGTTCTCCTCAGCTTATGTGTGCTGGCTTGAGTGCATGTTATCTTTATTCTCTATACAGCGCTGAAGAGCATCACCTACACCACTGATTTTGGGGGTGGGGTGGGGGGGTCCTCAAGGATGAGCAGACTGGGACTGCCTGTGTGTGCAGCTGGCAGTCCAGGAGCTCTGGGTCTCTGATAACAGTATCTCCTCTGGGCTATTGAGGCTGTGGGGGAGGTAAGAAGAAGCGTTTGGATTGCACAGTGGAGCTGCTGGGACTTAGAAGGCACCCTGGTTGCCCAAACTATAGCCGTGCCTGGGGGCCAGGCCACAACAGGCCTCAGGCGTCAGATGCTGCCCCAGGAGAGCCGCCATCTGCAGCGGAGTGCCTGCCTTCCCTGCTTAGGCCTCTTCCATTGAAGGAGCTGGCCCTACTAGCCCCCGGCCCAGGCGTAGCCCACAGAGCCAGCAGCTTAGGCTGAGAACAACTGCTTGTTTGAAATGAAGGGATTCCTCTTATAGACTAAACTGAAGGAAAGGCACGTTGTTTCCCAGAAGCATGTGGCTCTCAAGTTGACATTAGTATTCCCCCTTGTGCTTGGTTCTTGAGCTCTCCTGTGGCATCACTCGGGTTTCTCTGATTCAGGGTCAAGAGCGAGCCTGTTGCCTAAGCCCCCCTGGTAAGGCTTCACCTAACTGTGAAGGGGAGCGTCCTGCAGCTGTTAGTCTCAGGCCTGGGGTCTGATCACTTGGGAGGCGTCAGGCTCCAGCACCCAGGCCTCCCGCCAGCCTTGCCAGGGAAAACCTGCTTTTCAGCCACAAACTTCAGGAAACTTATACCCCCCCATGCATTGTTGCTGGCCCTTGGCTTGGTTGGCTCCTGAGGGCCAGGAATTTCAAAGAATTCCAATACCCAAGTTAGAATTCCTTCCAGTGACATCGTAAAGCAGAGGGGAATTACAAGTGTGTCCTGTGCCTGACCTTCATAATTACTGTGGGTGGGGGTGTCACAAGCACTGATATTTAGGTGATGTCTGTCAGGACTTCAGCCCCTTGGCTGCCTAGATTGTAAATGTTTTCTGAATTTCACATATTTTTTTTGCATGCCTTAGGAAGAAGCACATAGGTGAAACCAGCAAAGTTTCTAGTAATGTAGAGGGGTTTTTGAGAAAGCCCCCTGATGCAGAGGTGAGAGAGGATGAAACACATGGGGTCTGTACCTGGTCACACAGAGGCCTGCATGCAAGTAGCAAAGCAATCGTTAAGGGCTTGTCAATAAAATGTACTAGAAAAAAAATTGTATTTGAAGCAAAATGAACCAAACTCCAAATACCATTGAATAAGAAATCTTGCGTCAAGAAAGGCTTCTGAAAAGGCCCATGTGCTCCAGTCTCTGCTCCAAAGCCACTGGTGACAAAGGCCCCACTGTGGAGCCCAAGTTTGGGAGCCCCTGACTTCTGGCTGGCCAGAAGCCAGGGTCCTTGAAGGGCCTGCCTCTGCTTCAGAATCAATAACATAGATCTTAAGTGCAATTGATTAATAAGCAATGAGTTACTGTAGCTTCCTTTAGCTCTACCGAGCTCTTTTTGAAAACTCAAACTTGAGCAGCCTTAGAAAAGGGAGGGGGGTAGGGGGATGAGAACCACAGGCCATTTCTTCCAGGTGGGTTTCTGTGAAGTTTTAAAAGAAAGCTCTGGATCTAGGAGCTTGAGCCATTTCCTGGCTGCCCTGGCCTGGCAGTCTGGCTGCTGCACAGAAGAGTTTTTAAAGAGGGGTCGGAGCCCGCCCATATGGGTGGGCCTTCCCACCACATGGGGCTGTACTGCGTGGTGGTTCTGGTTTCTGACCATGTTCAATAGAAATGCTCTCTCACCAACCTGCCCCACTGTCCAATTCCTTTCCTCTTGGAGGAAAAACTGTGATTACCTCAACTTGAATATGAAACTGTGATTGAAAAAAGTCAAAACATTAAGAAGTATCAAAGCCAAAAAGGCACAGCTGGCTGAGGCCCCTGTAGATGCTCCTCAGCCTGCTCGGGAGTGTGAAGGGGCACGTTGGCGAAAGGGCATTCCTCGGGCGCACTGCTCTGCCCGGGCGCAGAGGCACACTACGCACTGTGTGAGCTCTTTGAGGACTGAGGCCCGGAGGGCGCCTCCTTCCAGAACCTGCCGGGCCTCCAGGTTCTGACTGTGAAGTTCAGCATCCACTTGATTCCTGTTTGGGGAGCCAGGTCTTAGGCTGTCTCCAGAGGAAGGGCCACGACACTGTGTTTTAGCTTTTGACCACAGAAGTGGATACCGGGGACCCAGCAAAGACATCTAGGGTGGGTTCCTAGGAAAGGCAGAGTCCTCCAGGGGCTTACATGCTTTTTGCCAACTTTCCTGTTAGTAGCTTCAGTTTTCTATCACCCAGAGTGTGTGTTACAATGTTGAAGTCGCTGAAGTTATAGGTTATTTTATGTTTTGACATGGGATTTTTCTCTTTATGATTGGAAAGAGGAGGCAGAAATTGGAGAAAACAGGATTACCTTTGGAAGGGACCACCGGTGAGGAGCCAGGCTGGTCCCTCTGAGCCCTGGGGGCTCTCTGACCTGAGGCCTGGATGCTGGGCCCTTCAGGTTGCAAGAAAAAGTTCCCTCCTAAATTCTAATAGGATTTTGGAGAATTTTTGCACAGTAATAAGCTCTGGGTTGATCTTTGAGCTTCTCAAAAGGGAAACATTCAACTCAAAGATTGTAAACTATTAAGTATTCCAGCCGTTTGCTGACTTAGTTGGGTAGTTGTACCTCAAAAAGTAGGTGAGAAGTGGTTTCTTCATTGTCCCAGGGTGTTAAATACTAATGACATAAGAGCTCACTTACGTGCCAAAATTCACTTTTATACTAGTTTTCAGTGCTTTAATATTTGTAACTTAAATTTTAAAACTCATATTTACAAACACTACTGTAACTTCAGTGAAACTGAATTGTGTGATTGAAGCTTTTTGCTTATTATAGTATTTATTACACTACTTAATTCAGTAAATATATAAAAGTAGCCTTCAATTTATTTTTATATTATTTTACATGTTTTTACCTGCAGTTGTGTATGTGAATTTACCTTGGTAATTAAGATGTTAATGCTAAGGACCAATAAACTATCACTGAACAAGCAAGGCCTCCAGTCATTGGCTGTCTTGGAGACCCAGTCTCCCGGTGCCCCTCGAGCGGGTGTGAGAAGGGCCCGACCCCGGGTACTGTGGCCTAGCCTCAGGCTCCGCCCCACTCCCCATTTGCTGAGGCTTTTGCGGGAAGAGTGCTAGAAGCTCACACTCCCCTCCCTAGACCTCTGAGCGGCCCGCGGAGACTAAAATTTAGACGAAGAAACCACCCTGGCTTGCGGGTTGGGCACTTGAGGAGTCCTAGAGTTCGGGGAAAGGCTCAAGGAAGCCGGATGTGGACACGGGGTTCTCCCGGGGCGCCCCCTCCCCTCCCGGGTCTCTTGCCCTAGTCCTTGACGCGGTGCTCCGGTGCCGGTTCGCGAGCCCCAGCCCGCCCCGGCTGGGCTGCAGAGGGAACCACGGCTCGTTTCAGCGCGTTTCAAAGCTCCACGAGATGGCCTTTCGGTCCCATTTCATAAATGGGACGACCGAGGCGGGGAAGGGTCCAGTAACTGGAGCAGGTGGCAAAGCCACTGCCCATGCCCGCGTTAAATCCGAGAGAGCCCTCGCGGTGCTCAGATTTGAAACCGCAAGTTCTAAGGGGGAGGTTTGCTGAAGCCCTCGGAATTAGAGGAACGAACACGTGCACCGATTGTCCCGTGCAGGCGCGGGGTCCGCTCGCCAGCGGTTCCCGCCGCAGTTGGCGCGGCGTCCCGGCAGGCCACCCCCCGGGCTCCCCGGGCTGACACGCCAACCCTCGCCCCCAGATGGGTGGGGAAGAGGGTCGATCAGGGAGGGGAACCCGCCGCCCAGCAGCCGTTCCGTAAAGACCCTGCTTCCTGCCACACCCAGGACGCAGGGGTCCGGACAAGGGGAAGTGCCCCTCTGGGCAGATTTGAGAGCAGACCCAAGGAGGGTAGGGTGCCACCTCCGCAGGCAGCCTCAGGTGACTGGGATGGTGGTCTTGGGTGTGGAGGTTCCATGAGATCAATTAGTCACAATCAATCCAAATGCAAAATTGCACCCGAAAGGGCCTGATAGACCAGGACGGAGTTGGCAGCAGCATCACCGATGCACTGCACTTTCCGGATCCTGCTGCCTCCCTACCCTGCAGGCCCGCGTTTGAACCATGATGGAGCTCCTGTGCTTGCATTTCCAGAAACCTCCAGGGTTGGGAATTAACCCCAGAAGAACTGCCAGGGCAGTGGGAAGACAGTAAATGGTGAAGGGCTCCAGGTCTGGGTGAGCTTCTTCGAGGGCCAGAGGTACTTAAAGGCCAGGAAACCTGGGGCTGGGAAAGGAGTCCTATTACCCACCTGAAGCTGCCTGATAGAGTGGGAACCCCAGAATCAGGGGATCTGCTGGAATAGACATGTGGAAAGTGGGATTTAGAGCAAAGGATCACATGTGGAGCTGCAGGAAATCAAAGGGCTCTCTGAGGAGCATGGAGAAATATTGATGTATTAATTTCTTTTTTGTTTGTTTTGGGGTTTTTGTTGTTTGTTTTGTTAAGACAAGGTCTTGCTCTGTTGCCTGGGCTACAGTGCAGTGGTAGCATCCTAGTTCACTGCAGCCTCAAACTATGGGCCTCAAAGATCCTTCTACCTCCCAAAGTGCTGGGATTACAGGCATGAGCCACCATGCCCGGCCTGGTGTATTAATTTATATCATACAATGGAGAGAAGAGTTAAGCCCAAACAAAACATGACCAAATGACCCACTTCCAGCCCACAACCAGGATCAGCTTGGTTTCTGTAGGAGAAGTCCAGAGTGGTCCAGCTACAAGCTCAGCTGGGCCCAGCACGTGCTCATGATAAGGAAAACCCCTACCTATTACTTGGCACATCCAGCCACCTGAGACCCCCACCACTCACAGAAGACCCACATCAGCATAATACTAACCTATTACCTGGCCCATCAACTAATTGATTACCTGGCGACCTGACACATCAACTAACCTATTACCTTAGCCATCTGAGACCCCACCCCTCAGACCACCCCAGCTTAATAAAAGTGGGAAAAATCGGGTAGATGGGGCTCAGAATTTTGTGGTGAGAGCCCACTGGCCAACAAAAACTTCGATTCTCCGATTCTCCGTGTACCACCCGGTTTGTCCTAGGGACCACCAGCTGTAACACTTGCTGTAATACTCAGATGTCATCAGAACCCTCGGTGGCCTCACTCTCCCTCAGCAGGGCAGTGGAGAGTGGCTTGGCTTCCTTTATGCCACCAGCAGCACCAACACCCCAAAGCAAGACCCCCTCTTCAGAGGTACCCCCAAGATTGGGATCACATTCCCATCCCTAAACCAGCCACAGTGGCCTGGCCAAGGGTCTCTGTGCACTTCCATGGGCCCCCCAACACCAGGCCAATTTGCGTGGTAGGCCCCCCAAGAAGGGCTTGCTCCCATCAACCAGCATTGCACATCCCCCTGCAGTTTCTGAGCTTTTCTGTCAAATCAGACACCTACTCGATTTGTTTAAATGTTGCTTTCTGCATGTCTTTTCTACTACAAGTGATAGGAAGCGCTAAGTTACTGAGTATGGTGGGAGTGATGGCCGTGGTAATTTTTAACCAAGGGAAGAAAGAGTTTAAACTGAAGACATTCTGTCCATTAGGATAACCCCCAGCTCCCACTGCAGATTGAGAAAAGACCACCACTGTTTGATTTTATGGTGCCTCAGAGCACCCAGAGACATCACTGTTCCATGGGATCCAGTTTGAGAATCTTCCTTTCTTAAATAAAAGAAAGGCCACGTGGACTACAGTGTGGGTGCTGGGCTGTTGCTCCACGTGGGTGGAGGTGAAAAGTGGACCAACTAGAGAGCCATTCCTTAGGAACAACTGACAAGACACAATGACTAATTAGACAAGAGCAAAGGGGGTGACCTCGAGGTAAAAGCGGAAAAAGCCGGAGTGGAAAAAAACCCAACATTTTGAAACAATTCCAAAGACTTTTTTGTTTCATTCTCTAAAAATTCGAAGAGAAATAAATTTGTTTATCCACAAGTCATTCCTGTTTTTCCCATGCATTGCTCAATTGACCAGCTAAAATAATTTAGCTTAGGCCGGGCGCGGTGGCTCACGCCTGTAATCCTAGCACTCTGGGAGGCCGAGGCGGGCGGATCGCTCAAGGTCAGGAGTTCCAAACCAGCCTGAGCAAGAGGGAGACCCCGTCTCTACTAAAAATAGAAAGAAATTAATTGGCCAACTAAAAAATATATATATATAAAATAATTTAGCTTAAAAAATTGTATCAGATCCAATAAATTGTATGATTTATTGCTAATAAATGGTTATAAATCTGGTTTAAAAAAATACTAACCAAATAAAGTGTGAATATATTTCCATTTTAGCCTACAATTGTTACTGCTTTTCCTATACCAATAAAAACATTTAATTTCTTTTTCCCTTCTCATTTTTAAGAAGCTTTACCTTTGCACTCTGAAATTTCATGCCTGGATGAATATACAAATAGTAGAGAAATAAGGACAACAGGAAAAGAAAAGATGGTTGATAAGGAAGATTATTTCAATTTGAGACTAAAAGTTCATGGAATTTTCTAGCTACAAGAACTCCATTCCAAATTCTTTGTTTTATAGATAAAAGTGGTCAGAGATCAAAGAGGCTGGAGGTCTCGCCCCCAGGTGTTGTCCGGGGCCTCTCCACTCCCTTTCTACCCATCCACCTTCCTGGGAGCAGCAGGAGCTGGTGGGAATGGTGGCTTGGAGTGGCCCCTCAGACCTGTCAGCCCTGGAAGGTGAGCTCGAGGCCCCTGGGCAGGACAGGAGACCTGCGAGAAGGAGAGCCATGGGTGGGGAGGACGTGAGGGACACAATGGCCAAGGATGGCCAGGAGGTGACAGGATACTTGGAGGACCTTAGAGTCACCAGCTGGAATTCCTCAGGTGACAGGTGATGACATTTCAATGGAGTAGGGCCTGGAGGTAGATGAAGATAGGGAAGTTTGGGGCCAGCTTTTGTCACATTTGTTCCAAGACCTGATTGGTAAAAGGCCAGTGTTAACCTCTGTCCACTAGGGGTTTCTCAGCTGAGAAGCTGGGCTGAGGAGCTAGGACCCAGGTCAGAGGGCAGCGGGGCTTGACAGGGGCAGTATGGCAGCCCTGGAAACTTCCTGCCCAGTGGTCTGCTGGTCTGACAGAATCAGTGAGCCCAGAGCCCTCAGCCCCTGTCCGGTGCTCGATTCTGGCTGTGAGTAAGGAGTGGAGGGAGGGGAAGTGGGAGGTCATCCTGAGCGGAGCAGGTCCCTGTTGGCTCTCTGCAGGGCAGGGGCTCTTCGCCCTCCTGCCTGCCCTTATAAGAGCCAGGATCTTTCTCTCCTCAGTAGGGGTAGATGGCAACAGAGAGAAGACTTAGTGCTGTGTTAGTTGAGTACCAAAGGGTCATCCACCCACCTGTGGGGCCTGGAGATGCCTCCAGGAGAGAGAGGAGGCCAGTGGAGGTTGCATTCTCTCTCCCCACTCCCTCGATGTTACCTGTATGCCCATCTCATACTGGGCTCCCACAGGTAGAAAGCAAATGCCAAAGGGAAGGGAAAAGCATGGGGGTGTGGAGACAGTCTAAATGATTCAGAGGCGGACAGGAGACTGGTGTGGCTGCTGGGGTCCACTTAGACCAGCAGGAAGTATCAAGGAGTTGATTCAGTGGGCAGTTAAACCCAACCAGTGGGCCTGGTCCAGAGCTGGACAAATAAGTGACCATTACAGAGATGACAAGTCCTCACTCATAGAGGGATAGCATGGGACCAGCGAGGGGCCAAGGGGGCAGCACGGCTGCAGTTGGAGAAGGGCTGTGCGGGGCTGGGAGTGCTGATCAGGGCAGCAGGATCCCCAAGAGGCTTGTAAAACCTGAGTGACGAGTGACATGAGGGAGAGCTGCTGGCTGGGGAGTGCAGGAGCCACACTTGCCTAGGGGCCAAGGAAGGTGAGGGCAGCCAGGGTGCAGCAGACCAGAGTGACTTGGTGACACCTGAGTAATCTGGGGTGAGCAAAGAGGAAATCAGGAGTATCTGGTGGGGATGCCCTTAGGCACAGCCGGAAAGGAGGTACCTGGAGGGCGCTGTTGGCTTGAAATGCCTCTGGAACTATCCACGGAGCTCAGTTCCGCCTTCAACACTTGGCAGGTTCCTAAGCACCTACTACAATGGGTACAGCACTGGTGAAGGACACATGCAGTCGTGAGGGGCTGAGGGAAGGACAGCAGGAGCCTACTTGATATGGTGACCACAGAAGGCCTCTGAGACCTGAAAGATGCAGTGAGCTGAAGGATGAAATGGTAAGAGCTGGGGGCATGAACACAGGGCTGGAGGCGATGCTCCCCAGGGAGCAGGAGGTACAAAAAGAGGCCTCAGGTTCTATAGCCCACCCGCTGCCCCCAGGCTACAAAAGGGGCTTTGGAATTTCTAAGTGTGGGGGAAGCCAATAATCCATTCTCCTCCTCCAGTGTGGGGGAGAGAGGAGTCAGAAGGCCAGATGATGACGAGGCTGGAGGTGTAAGTGGGCAGACCTGAGCTCTGTTTTGAAGGCAAAGGCGGCAAAACTCGCTCATGGATTAGGTATTGATGAGTCAGGGGGACTCCCAGGTGTGGAGCCATTGAGATGGTAGACACAGAAGCTCTATTTGTTGTGAATTTCGTTCAGATTTTGTCTATTAGCTATGCGGGGAGGGAGGGCTATAGAGGCTGTGGCACTTGGTAGTCCAGAGCTCAAGGACAGGAGATGTGAAATGTGACAGTCAGCCTTGGCTGGTAGGGAGCCACGGAAGAAAGTTCTAGGCAGGCCAGCGCTGAGCACCACGTCAGAGGCAAGGTGCAGGAAGAGAAGGCACCGTTACAAGAAAAGCAGCCCTGGTGGTGCTGGGTGAGAAAGCTGAGGCAGGATGACCTGGGCAATGACAGTTTCAGTGCAGTGGTGGGGACAGAAAGCTGGGCATGAGTGGGATGAAGCGATGCAGGGAGAGGGGCATGGATAAGTCTGGGGGAGCTTGTTCCAAAGTGTAGCTGAGGAATTGGGCAGTGCCTGGAGGGGAAGGACATTCAAGGGAGTGTTGGGGTTTTTTTAGAGACAGGGTCTCACTTTGCTCTGTTGCCCAGGCTGGGGGAGTGCAGTGGCGCCATCATAGCTCACTGCAGCCTTGAACTCCTGGGCTCAAACAACCCTCCTGCCTCAGCCTCCCCAGGCACCAGCCACTATTATGCCTGGCTGTGTTTTGTTTTTTAAATGAGAAAACTATGCAGTTACTTCTAGTCCCAGATCCTAAAATCTACATGCTAGATAAGTGGCATCAGGGGAAGCCTTCGACTTTGCTTTAGAAAGCCATTAAGTGGTTGGGTGTGGTGGCTCACGCCTGTAATCCTAGCACTCTGGGAGGCCGAGGCGGGTGGATCGCTCAACATCAGGAGTTTGAAACCAGCCTGAGCAAGAGTGAGACCCTGTCTCTACTAAAAATAGAAAGAAATTAATTGGCCAACTAAAAATATATAGAAAAAATTAGCCAGGCATGGTAGCGCATGCCTGTAGTCCCACCTACTCGGGAGGCTGAGGTAGGAGGATCGCTTGAGCCCAGGAGTTTGAGGTTGCTGTGAGCTAGGCTGATGCCATGGCACTCTAGCCCAGGCAGAGTGAGACTCTGTCTTGAAAAAAAAAAAAAAAAAAGAAAGCCATTAAGTGCCTTGGGGAACCCAGCGGTCATGGTTCTTGTGTCCACAGTCCATTAAAGTCTGAGCCCTCAAGGCAGGGAATGAGATGTGTGTCAGGGATGTGTGTCCATGTCTGGGTCCCTCAACCTGCCTGCCTGTGTAAGGACCCAGTGGGGCACAGGCAGGGAGACCTGTGTTTGCCCTCAGCTTGTGATCGCCACAGCACAGGAGGTAGAAAGGTGGGAGGTAAAAAGGAAACAGCCTCTGATAGAGGGTCAGTCCAGAGGCAGCAGGGGCAGAGACAACCAGGAAGCAGGCGGGGGCCATAGGTGACTAGGGGAGACTTGGCTGTGGCTCCTCTTTCCTCAGTGAGTTGAGGGGTGAGGTCCTCAGATGAGGGTGGAGGTGAGGGGAGTGGGAGGCTGCCCCTCCAATCCAGGGTGCTTTCCTGGAACCCGTGGGCTGGAAGGACCAGGTGGTGTTGGGAGCTGCGGGGAGGCAGATGCAGAAACCCAGGCATTCCCAGATAGGAGAAGCTGCCAGTGAACAGGGTGGCTTTTCAGGAGTCCAGCCCCGGCCAGCCTGTCCAGCCTTGCTTCGGGGCAATGTCAGCCTGTCTGTTTTTCAGCTTCCTCCAAGCGGCCATTCCCTACCCAGGACACACAGGGGTGTACATGGTGATCCACTGTCTCCTCTCTAGGCTTTCTCACCCCAGCCCTGAGTCTGTTGTCAAGAGTCTACTGGGGCAGGTCATGGACCAGGTGTCTTCCCCAGTGCCTCCTGGAGTAGTGGGAAGGGGGTGTGCTCAGGGCTGTCCCCTTAGACTGTCCATCCTAGAGGGGTACTCCATGGCTTTGCTCCTAATCTGCTCTTATCTTGCTGGGAGGGGAGACTGGGTCAGCTTTGCTCACTCAGTCCATGCATGAGGCTCCTCCAATGCCAGGAGCCCCTGGGGGCCGCTACCTTGCAGCCCCTCCGCAGAGGTGGGCTTGTCCGCTGGCTGCCCCACCCGCCTTCTTCCGTGGCTGGGGGGCAGAACGGAAGCCAAGGACAACGACCCAGCGGGGGTGAGGGGACAAGCGCCGGCGACCAGAGTGTGAAGGGAGTTGGGAGGTTAGCACTCTTCAGGGGTGTGTTCCTGGGTCATTCGGAGGCCCAAAGGCTATGGAATCATTTCCTGGGAAGCCACCGAGGGTCAGGCCAGGGGTTCATCGCACAGGCTGGATTTGCCAGACCCCATCGCAGCGCGAGCCCGCCCGCGCACCACCGCCTCCTACACACGCACACGTGCACACACACACACACACGCGCGCACACGCACAGACACACGCAGCTCGCAGGAGACGAGGCGCCGGAAAAGGCGCGTCCCCAGGCTGGGCTCCCGCCTATTCAGGAAGGGAGACGGGGCGCCGGGGCCATTTTGGGAAGGAAAGAAGCCGAGAGCCACGACCTTGACCTAAGAGAAGGCCGAGGGCGCGATGAGGCCAGGAGAGAAGCTTCGAGGCGCGTACCGAGCAAACCCGACGTGGCCGAGGCCGGAGAGCGGCCGGCTCCGCGGGCCAGGGCGCAGCCCAGGGAATGCGCCCCCGCCCGGCTAGTTAGTCTGGGCGCGCTTCCTGGAGGAGGAGGAGGAGGGAGAGGGTTTACCGGCCTAGCCACCGGGACGAACGGAGGAGGCGGGGCAGCCAGCGGGCGTGGCTCCGCGCAAGACCCCGCCGCAGGGAGGAGGCGGGGGCCGGCCGCCCACTTAAAGCGGACGCCGGGGAAGCCCTCCCGAGACTCGCCGAGTCACACAGCTCCGTGTGTTCGTGGGCCCATCGAGCCTCTTCCCAGAAGCTTCCCAGCCCCGCCCAGCCCCTAACCCCGCGACGCTTGGTCCGGCGCACACCGGCCCGACGGAGCCGGGTGCACCTGGTTTAGCCAAGTAGCCGCTGGCCCGCGGGTGAGGACGCGGGTCGGGCGGACTGGACCCCGCCCTTGTCGGCACAGTCTCCTGCGCCCGGGCGGGGCTTGTGGGCGGCATTAGGACCCAGTCGCGACGCGGAGGTGTGTCGCCTTCTGCCGCTGCTGGCCCGCCCGAGACGCCAAGTTTGGGGTCCCGGGACGCGGTTGAGGAACTGGGCGTGAGTGCGTGTGGAAGCCGTCTGGCGGCCAATCGCCTGGGCCATGGCCACGGCCACCAAGCGCTTGTTCCATCTGCAGCCGTGCGGTGGGTGCCTGAGCCCGCGGGCGTGGCAGGGGCGCGGCGGGAGGGCCGCCCGGGTCTCCGCGGCGGAGGTGCGCTGGGCGGGGACGCGGAGTCGTCGGGGGCATCTGAGACAACGCGGGTGCCGCGGGCCCGGGCCGGGGGCGAGAGGGCTGTGGGGCTTCCCGGCAGGGAGAGGGGCTCGGGTGCGAGTGCGGCCGCGGGAGCGCGGGTAGGTGCGCGGGAGCTGTGGGAGGCCAGGGCGGCTCTGCGGGCGCTGCGCGCTGGATTTAGTTAACGCTGTGCTGTCGCCAACTGAACTTCTTAACAGCTTGTGAACTAATGATGCGGCCGGTGGAGGGGCGGGGGCTCGGGCGTGGGCAGGGCGGCGCTGTGGGGTTCTCAGCACCCGGGGCGCCAAGCTCTTCTGAGCCGGCCGCGCTGCCGCCTCGGAAGTCTCATCTTACGTCCTGCCCGGGCCCCTTCCCGCCGCCGCTGCGGCGAGTCCGCCTGCTGTTCGGGGTCCCGGGGCCTCTGACCGTGCCCTGCGCGGCCGCAGCGGTCTCTGCCTCGCCCCGACATCCGAGGGCCAGCCCGGGGTCCCGGCCAGGAGCCGGGTTTGTGCGACCATTTACCGCACATGGGGCGCGGGGTGTGCACCATCCCCACTCTTCCAGACCCTTGTCCCCCTGTCGGCCGTCCGTCCTGCGGCCTTGGGCGCCAGCCTTACTGCCCCTCCCGCCCTCTGGATGCTGCCCCGGGTCCCACCCCGCGCGTACTTCCACATCCTGCCCCCCGACCCCCTGGGTCTCCCAGTCTGGAGGCTCTTTCCTCTCGTGCACGCGGCCCCTCCTGTCCCTTCCTTCCTCGCACGGCGCGGCACAAACAGCCCGGACCATCCGGGGCCCGGCCCGGGGAGGGCGCGCGGCTGCCCCCACCCATGTGTGCCTCACATGCTCCCCCACCCCCGCTTTGTCTCCCTTCTGGACCAGTGGCTGCGCCTCCAGGCGGCCGGGGCCGGGGCCCAGGGGAGGAGGCCGTTGCGGGCTCGCCCCCTGTGACCCGGGGCACGCGGGCTGGTCGGGGGACCTGCGCAAGTAATGGGCGTTTATGGCCCCCGGGATGGGGCCGAGAGACAGAGAAGCGACACGCAGAGAGGAGGGCGCCGGCCCAGCACCTGAGCACAGGTGCTGGGCTTGGGAGAAGAGCCAGGAGGGGAGGCCGCCCCCAGCCTCCTCCCTCCGGCCTCAGCCTGGGTTGGATTCAGTCAGCAAAGTCAAGATTAAAGAACATGGTACTGTTCCTAACTTGGTGGGGAAAAAACATCCCCAGAACGTCTCTCCTCCTTGCCCCTTGCCCGCCTGGGCTGCCCCAGCAGATGGGCTAAGGAATGTAATTTCTTATGTTAAGGCTGGCTTCCCCTGCGTACTCATGGGGCCCCCTCCCTAGTAGTGTCCCCTGCCCCCTCTTTCTCCCCAGAATGGCCTGGGTTGGGTCCCTGGGAAGGGTAAGAAGGAATGGCAGGGTTGGTGTGGGGTGGGGTGCAGGTGAGCACAGGAGACTGCCCAGGGCTGGTCCATGGGGATGTTGACAGTTCTTTGGCTTCCCTTGCAGAAAACTCTTCCACCATGTCACAGAATGGATACTTTGAGGATACAAGTGAGTACCTCTCAGTGAGGGGGTGTGTGTACAGAGAACTTGTTAGTCAGAAGCTTCTAGAGGACCTAGTGCACCCACCCATGCCCCCATGGCATTGGCCACCTGTCTGTGGTCCCCTGCTGGTGCTGGAATGCCTTAAGATCCCACCACCCAGGAGTTTGTGGTGAGGAGAGTGGGCAGCCCGGAGGTTGGACACTGGCAGGCCCCTGGTGGCCCTGTGGTCCTGGGAGGGCAGGTGCACCCTCTGGTGTTCTCCTCTCACGCCTGCTCTGTTACCTGACTAGCCTCAGGCCAAGTGCTGTGTATGCCCCTTAACCCTTAGTCCTTACCCAGCCCTGGAGGGAGGAGTTATCATTGTCCCTTTAAGAAATATAACCTCTCTGTGCCTCAGTTGTCCCTGCGTGTACCAGTCTAGCTGTCCTCCCCATGTCTCTGGGCTCCGGGCTTCCTTTCCTGTGCTCAGCCCCGTGCATAGACACAGTGGTAATGTGCTCCTACCCAGGGCCCACAGGGCCTGGGAACTCTGTGCCAGGCTGCTGGTGGGCTGGTTACATATGTAGCTGGGCTATGGGATGGGGGATAGGGACATAGCATGACAGAAGCCCTCCAGGGACGTGACCTGGTGGCATCAGCTAGGGAGGTCCTTAACTAGGGGAGAGCTACGGCTGAGAAAAGTGGAGCTCAGGGTCGGGGGACAGTAGGTGCTGGTGAGGGGCAGGGGGGATGTGGGGACAGGTTGGGGATGGGGGAACTATGTAGTTTAAACAAGGCAGCCCTGGAATGAGGAGGGAGCTTGTCATGAGTTCCATGACAAAAGCAGTGAAGACATCTTTTGACCTAATGGTTCTTGCCTGGGCTGTGGACACTGTGCAGGCCTGGGGCTGGGGGTCACCAGTCCCTGGGGTCTTTGACATGGGAGGGGCCCAGGCTGAGCTCAGGACATGGGGGTAACAGGGCCTGGGATGTGCCAAGGAAACTGGCGTGCAGAAGTGGAAGTGACTCAGAGTGACTCACTGCTGGCAGGTGTAGGCCTGCTGCTGACCCGTCCCTGGCCCTGCACAGGTGTTTATCAGGCATCAGTGGGGTCAAGGGCCCCTTTCCTGGGGGAGCAGCCACAAATGGGAAACCCACAGAACAGTCAAGAAGAGGGGCCATCTGGGCCTGTAGTGAGACAGGGCCCTAGGAGGACTTCCCAGAGCAGAAGTTTCCAAGTGAGCCTCGAACAAGGCCCTCCGGGGAAGGAAGCCCTCGGCTGGGAAGACAGGAGCTGACATACCTGGGGAGCCGGCCAACTGGCCCGAGGAGCCGGTGGTCAGGACATGGGTGGCAAGGCTGACTCAGACTGCGATCCCAGACTGCGATCCTGCAGGCTGCAGGGAGCATGGCAGGGCTCAGGGAAGAGAGGAGCGTGTGCCTGTGGCCGGGACGCCTCCTACATGCTGGAGGCTGTGCCGTAGGGCTGAGGGGCGGACCAAGAGAAAGGGGAGCAGGGCTCTGTGCTCTGAGGTCCCTCATCCCAGGAGTGCTGTGACACACCCTGGCCACCATGGGGGAGGGGCATGATGGGGCAAGGCAGGATGAGACCTCCTTGGAAACCCTGTCTCCCCCATCTCCTGTCCGTCCCTGGCTGTTTCTCTGGCTCTTCTGCTTCCTGGGTCCTGTGTGATGTCTGGACTCTAAGGAGCTCTTAGACCCTGTGCCAACAGGCAGCAGGGGAGGGTGGCCATCTAGGTAATGTAGTGGCTCTGCCTTCCCTCGAGTTCCCTAACCTGAGGGTGCTGGGAGGGCAGGGCAGACCTGTCTGCATCATTACACCCCATGTTTGGCCCAAAGTTTGGGGAGTGGAAATGTTTTTTTCAAGCTGAAGCAATGCAGGGCCCTGGTTCCCATAGTCAAAGAATGTTAGAGAAAGTCACCAGGCAGGGGTGCTCTGCGTGGGGCTGGGCAGGACTAGTACTCTGCCTGCCTGGCCTGAGGTTCCTCCCTGGTCTTTGGGTGGGCCTCTCCCACCGTTCACTGGAGAGTAGGCCCCGGGGGACAGTCCAGGGACTGCCACTCCTTGGGCTTGGAGACCCTCCTTCTGGTGTGCAGCACTAACAGGCCCTCTTGGGGGTCTCTCTTGGTGCCTCTTGGGTCTCTAGACTACTACAAGAGTGACACAGATGACACCTTCGAAGCCCGTGAAGAAAGCGTGGGGGATGAGGTTTTTGACACCGTCAACTCCTCCACCTCCATTGTGTCTGGCGAGAGCATCCGCTTTTTTGTCAATGTCAACCTGGAGATGCAGCCCTCCCAGGCTGGTATGGGGGCTGCAGCAGGGACAGGCTGGGGAGGTGAGGGGACCGGGCAGGTAGGGCCCCATTCTACCAAGAGAGGCCTGAAGAGCTGGGGTGGCACCCTGAGCCCTCCCCCTTTCCTCTGCAGAGAGGGAGGCTGTACTTGGTGGCTGCGTACTCCTACACACCTCCCGCAAGGTAAGCGGCCTGGCCTGCAGCGCAGTCCCTGAGGCCCCTAGTTGGGCCGAGGTGGCTGCTTCCCTGAGATTCCTGGTGCTGTTTCCCTGTCCCCATGCCTCCAGGAGCACCCCAACAAGGATCTCAAACTAGCCTGAGGCTGGGCTGCTGGGGCTGGTCCCAGTGGGCAGGGGCAGCCAGGGACCACCATGGAGGGAAGGGCCTGACAGTGACAGTTGTCTCAGTCATGGGCCTTTGTGGTTCTGTGGCCTGGGGTCCCCTCAGTACCTGAAGTTAAAGAACTTCAAGGAAGAGATCCGCGCTCACCGGGACCTCGATGGCTTCCTGGCGCAGGCCAGCATTGTCCTGAATGAGACGGCCACATCACTGGATAACGTGCTGCGAACCATGCTGCGCCACTTCTCTCAGGACCCCAACAACACCGAGCCCGACTGCAACCTGGACCTGCTCATGGCCATGCTCTTTACAGACGCCCCCATGCAGGGGAAAGGTACGGCGTCTCCTGGCCTGGCGGGGAGGTCATGGGAGGTCAGGAGGCAGCCAGCTCACCTGCCCCCTACTCCACTCTGTCCTCAGTTCACCTGCTGTCGGATACCATCCAGGGAGTCACTGCCACGGTCACAGGGGTGCGATACCAACAGTCGTGGCTCTGCATCATGTGAGTTGCCAGGCCACTTGTCACATTGGAGCTGGCCCCCTACGAGTGCCGCTGCTCTGGCGCATGTCAAGAAAAGAGGGTCAGAGTGCTGCATCCCATTTGGTCGCTGTGGCTGCCTTAACAGCAGTTACAAGGGGTCAAAGTCAGGGGTCCTGGGTGGGGGGAGCCCAGCTCCCCAGGCGGCAAATGTGTACTGTGTGCCCTCCCCTCTCCTGCCAGCTGTACCGTGAAGGCCCTGCAGAAGCGGCACGTGTGCATCAGCCGCCTGGTTCGCCCGCAGAACTGGGGGGAAAATTCCTGTGAGGTGAGGTTCGTCATCCTGGTGCTGGCCCCACCAAAGATGGTGAGTAGAGGTCTTGGGGTGGCTCCACTTTCTGGGGAAGAGGGTCCCAGGTCCCCTGCTTCCGTGTGTCAGAGGAGGCCCTAGGCCTGGTCTCTGAGGGCCTCCCCTTCCTCTCTGCCCGTTCTTGCTAGGTCCCTCCCAGGTCCCCGTTTGCTCCAAGGTTGCCCAGGAGGCTGTATTTCCTTCTTGATTGAAAAGAAATGCTTTTTACAATTATTCTTATTCAAACATAGGGGCCTTTCTTTGGCCTGCCCCCCACCCTAACCCTTCTAGTTGGCTGACTTTATGATTTGCTGGCCAAGGATCCATACTCCATCCTGGACCATACACCCGCAGGCAGAGGCCCCCTGCTTTTGTGGGGGCTGCAGCTGATTCAATTTGGGGAGTCTTCTTTTAAGGAAAATCCTCAATGGAAGATTGCTAGGACCCCTCCCACGGCCTCAAAAGGGCCTTAACGCTTAAGCTTCTGCTAGCTTCTTGACGATTCTGCCCCTGCCTCTGGTGCAGGCCTCCCTCCTCTGGCTTCCCCTGGGCAGAGGGGCTGATGAGGGGAATGTCCCTCCCAGGGATCTCACAGACTTGCTGTGAACCTCCCCAAGTGTTCCCATGTGGTGAGAGGGGAAGGGCAGCTCATGGGTCAGAAGGAGTGACCCTCAGCAGGGTGGCCACAATGGCAGAAGTAGCGGTACCCTAAAGCTGAGTTGCTAGACTGCCTTGGGCAGGTTGACCAGCCCCTGACACCGTGCACCTCTTGTTCTGAAGCGTGGTACTTACAGAGCCCCAGGACCATAGCCAAGAGCAGGGGACCTGGGCTAGGGAGGTGAGCAGGTTGTTGTGGGGCCTGGACGCTGAGTTTGTGGTTCACGGTCAGTCCTGACCTTGGCCAGGCAATAGGGAGAGGGCCTCATGGACCTGGATCCCCACTCTGAAAGCCAAATAAACCAATAAACAGTACAAATACCACTGGTGAAACATACCTGGGTAAATGCCTTTGTCTATTGTGATTTCATTGTCCATGATTACACAGATTTTTGTTGCTCAGGACAAGATTTATATCTCTGAGTGTATAAGAAATCATTAGTTAATAAGAAAAATATAGATCAATGGTGGGTCTGGTGGTCTGCTGACTAGTTGGAAATTGTGGTAGGGCACACTAATGCCTGAACTTGGAATAACACCTGCTGCCAGTTCGTGAGGAGAACACCTCCACCTGCCTGGGAACACCTGTGCTTGGCAAGGGCAGGGCTTCCCCTACTCCCCAGGGGCTGTGAACGTGACTCTGACATCCTCTACCCCCAGAAAAGCACCAAGACCGCAATGGAGGTGGCACGCACATTTGCCACCATGTTCTCGGACATCGCCTTCCGCCAGAAGCTCCTGGAGACCCGCACGGAGGAAGAATTCAAGGAGGCCTTGGTGCATCAGAGACAGCTGCTCACCATGGCCAGCCATTGTCAAGGGATGAGAACGAAAGAGCACAGCATGGTCTCCTTCCATGGCCACAGACACCCGCAGGTACAGGGCAGAGGTGGCACGGGCAGGAGGGAACATGGGCCAGACAGGGCTAACAGGCACTCTGTCCTTTCCTCCAGCCCCTGAAGTGCAAGGACTTTGTCCCCTTTGGGAAGGGCATCCGGGAGGACATCGCACGCAGGTTCCCTCTGTACCCACTGGACTTCACTGATGGTAGGTGCCCTGTGGCCCATCCGGAGCTTGCCTTCTCAGGCCCCGGGCCTACATGTGTGCCAGTCCTTCATCCCCAACACATCCTCTGTCCTGCCCCCCATTCCTAGGCATTATTGGGAAAAACAAGGCCTTGGGCAAGCACATCACCACCACCCTGTTCCTCTACTTTGCCTGCCTCCTGCCCACGATTGCTTTTGGGTCCCTCAACGATGAGAACACAGATGGGGCCATCGGTGAGGGGCCAGTGCTGGGTGGCGTGTGCTGGGCAGGGCCTGGGGCCGTGGTGTCCGTCTGACCCGCCCACCTCCACAGATGTGCAGAAGACCATCGCTGGACAGAGCATCGGAGGCCTCCTGTATGCACTTTTCTCCGGGCAGCCGCTGGTGATCCTGCTGACAACTGCGCCTCTGGCCCTCTACATCCAGGGTGCAGTGGGGTTGAGGCGGGAGATGGTACCTGAGGTCCCCGGTCCTGCCTGGGCCCTGACCCCACCCTACCCCCCTGCCTGCAGTGATTCGAGTTATCTGTGACGACTACGGCCTGGACTTCAACTCCTTCTACGCGTGGACAGGCCTGTGGAACAGTTTCTTCCTCGCGCTTTATGCCTTCTTCAACCTCAGCCTGCTCATGAGTCTCTTCAAGAGGTGACTGGTCCTTCCCTCAGCTGCTGGGACCCTTGAGCTGGGGATCTGGGTCAGCCTCATGCCAGCCTCTGAGGCTCTGCAACCCTAGGGTGGATGGGGTACCCCACCATATCGCTGCCCCCAGGGCTGGGGTGGGCTTACTGGGCAAGGCCTGGGGCCCGTAGGAGGAGATGGGGGGCCATGCAGAGCCTCAGGGAAGCATCTGGCCACCCCTGGTGACACACACACACACACACACACACACACACACACGTGCACACGCACCCCCTCTTACAAGGCTCATCACCTCCTGGCAGGTCAACGGAAGAGATCATTGCCCTCTTCATTTCAATCACGTTTGTGCTAGATGCTGTCAAGGGCATGGCTAAAAGTGAGTGCACAGCAGTGGCTACCTGCTGCAGGTGGAGCTAGGTCAGGATGGGGGGCTCTGGGCCTTGGCCTGGCCATGCTGACAGGAAGGGCGAAGGGCGCAAGCTGAGGGTGCTCCCCTGGTAGAGGTGCTCTGGGAGCTGCGGCTGGCGGAGAGCAGCAGCCCCACCTACTGGAGGGTGACAGGGCTGCAGGAGGAAGCTGGGCCCTCACCTCCCAGAGCCCAAAGGGCTGAGGCCTGTGGGCCCTGTTCATAGTCTTCTGGAAGTATTACTACGGGCATCATGTGGACGACTACCACACAAAGAGGGCTTCATCCCCGGTGAGCCTGGAGGGCCTCGGCACCAGCCTCAACGCCAGCCTCCACACCACCCTCAACACCAGCCTTCTAGCCAGCCCCGCGGAGCAGGGCACAGCGGGTAGCCTGGGAGCCGTGCACGCGGGCCGGGAGACCGCTGTGCTCAGCCTCCTCATCATGCTGGGCACGCTCTGGCTGGGCTATACCCTCTACCAGTTCAAGAAGAGGTGAGGGGGCTAGGGCTGAGGGGAGGGCCATGCAGCCTGCAGGCCATGCTGACCACCTGCCTGTCTGCAGCCCCTACCTGCACCCCCGTGTCCGCGAGGTCCTGTCTGACTGCGCCCTGCCCATCTCAGTGCTCGCCTTCTCCCTCATCAGCTCCTACGGCTTCCGGGAAATTGAGAGTGAGTTGGGACTAGGGGAGGGTGGTATGGGGCTGCTTCCTGGGTGCTGCAGGTGCAGCAGGGGCCTGTCCTCTGCTGCAGTGAGCAAGTTCCGCTACAACCCCAGCGAGAGCCTGTTTGAGATGGCACAGATCCACTCGCTGTCCTTGCCGGCCATCAGCAGCACCATGGGCCTTGGCTTCCTGCTCTCCATGCTCTTCTTCATCGAGCAGAACCTGGTGGCTGCCTTGGTTAACGCCCCAGAGAACAGGTATGGGGGCTTGCAAGGAGGGGGGCCTGACCCTCTGGGGGATGAGAGGGAGCTCAGTGCCCGTGTGCCCGCCTGTTGCAGGCTGGTGAAGGGCACTGCCTACCACTGGGACCTCCTGCTCCTGGCCATCATCAACACAGGGCTGTCCCTGTTTGGGCTGCCCTGGATCCACGCCGCCTACCCCCACTCTCCGTTGCATGTGCGGGCACTGGCTTTAGTGGAGGAGTGCGTGGAGAATGGGCACATTTATGAGACGTAAGTGTGAGGGGCCCCTTGAGACCCAGGAGGGATGTGACCTTGTGCACGAGGTTCCAGAGGTGAGGCTTGGCCCTGGGACACCACAGGATCGTGAACGTGAAGGAGACGCGGCTGACCTCGCTGGGCGCCAGCATCCTGGTGGGCCTTTCCCTGCTGCTGCTGCCCACCCCGCTGCAGTGGATCCCCAAGCCCGTGCTCTATGGCCTCTTCCTCTACATCGCGCTCACCTCCCTTGATGACAACCAGCTGTTCCAGCGTGTGGCCCTGCTGCTCAAGGAGCAGGTGAGCACCTGGCCCTGGAAGGGAGGGCTGCGGGTGGGGATTCAGCCCCTGCCTGCCCACACCTGGTCCCTGCCGCCTGCAGACAGCGTACCCCCCGACGCACTACATCCGGAGGGTGCCCCAGAGGAAGATCCACTACTTCACAGGCCTGCAGGTCCTGCAGCTGCTGCTGCTCTGTGCCTTCGGCATGAGCTCCCTGCCCTACATGAAGATGATCTTCCCCCTCATCATGATTGCTATGATCCCCATCCGGTACGGGGCGCAGCCTCAGGCAGGAGAGTGGGTAGGCTAGGGCAGGCAGCGGGCAGGAGGGGCCAAGCGAGGGCCTCTGGGTGGGCTGGGGGGCACCAGCACCTTCTCTCTGTCCCTGTGCTCATCTTCCCACCCCTCCCTCCTCTCCTTCCCCAGCTATCTCCTGCTGCCCAGAATCATTGAAGCCAAATACTTGGACGTCATGGATGCTGAGCATGGGCCATGATGGCAGGCATGGGCACACTCCATCCGCCGGCCCCTCGCCCCATGCTCCAGGCTGGCTCTGGGGCTGCATGGGGAGGTGGACTCTGGGTGGTTGCTGTGCTGCGCCCTCGCACAGCTGACTCAGGCCTAGGTCATCTGGGCACTGTGGGGGTTCAGTGGTGTGTGCCCACCCCTCTCCCTATTATCCTTTAGCTTTGGGCCACGAACGTTGCTCAGGGCAGCTACTGCCCAGGGGTGGGACTAAGCAGGATGGATTTTCTTTTGATAAAAGAGTCAATGCCTGAAAGAGAAACCATTTCCTTGATTGTGTAAGGAACTCACCGTGTGCACATTAGAGAATAAAGCTCTTGTTTCTATGCTTCTCTGTGCCACCTCTGTCCCTGCTACCACCACGCCAGCCCCACACTGGGGAGGGGAAACCCTCCCTGGGGAAGTGGAGTGAAAGGGATGGGCATTTGTTGAGTGCCACCTGTGGGCCGTGACCTCCCACCCTGCACAGTGGCTGTTGGTCCAGCATGAAATGTGGAAGCTCCAGGAGGCCTTTGTGGCCTTTCCAGGACCTGCAGGGACAATGTTCTGGGAACAGCATGTGCAAGGGCCCAGAGGAGAGGGCCTGGGCCTGTGAGGTGCTGTGGCTGTGGCAGTGGCAGAGAGCAGTGTGGCGTGGAGGGACCCAAGGGCTGACAGCAGGGGGCCCAGTGACTCAGGTTGGAAGCCACCTGAGGGGAGCAGAGGGGGCACTGGGAACAGCCCGGGGGTTGTCAGAGCAGCAGAGTTCTGAACTATCCTGTCTGCTCTGCGGATCCGAGGTTTTACAGGTGCGGCACTCTCACCAGGGCAGTGACAGTGTGCCGAGGCAGGTGGAGGGAAGTGGAATGGCAAGTGGCAGGATGTGGGGGTTTGGAAAGCAGGGAGTATGGACCCGAGGCTGGTGGGGGGTGCCCTGTGCATACTCAGGAGCAGCAGCAGTGGTAGAGAGCCTGTCACATCACCTTCCAGGACTCTGGCTTGACAAATGCCCCATGGACTAAGGTAGCAGCCCGAGAGAAGAGATTGGCTACATCTAAGACTGGAAAGGACTCATAAGTAAAATATGCAGAGAATTCCTGCAAACCAGCAAGAAAAAGCAGCCCCAGTAGAAAAGAGGCAAAGGCTGCAATCAGGAGAAGAGGGAGCCCCAAACAGGAATGAGTGGCAGGAGATGCTCAAACCCTTGGTAACCAGAAACGCAAGCCAGCCATGAGATGCCACCTCACACTGCGTAGACTGGGTGGTGCTGGGCATGCCTGTGCAGGGCCGAGGGTGGGTGCAAGCACGTTCACCCTGCTGTCTGTGTGGAAAAGCCAACTCAAACCGTGTTTTCCCTCCCCTGCTCTCACACGGCAACAATCAACACAGAAGACTTCTAGGGCCAAATAGGGAACCTCGCCCCACCTGCCAACCATCAGTTCTGTAGCAGTCGCCAGCTGGGCATCCTCCAATTAAATTCTGCTACTGTCACCTGGAGATAGCCTCAGATGCCACAAATTGAGGGCTCAGGCCCACAGGGCCGGCCCCTTCTTCCCACCAGTCGCAAGTCTGGGTCTCCAGAGCTGCTGATCAACCGGCTTCAAGTTAGGGTTCCCGCAACCCTCCCTTTGGGTTTGACTGATTGGCCAGAGCGGCTCACAGAACGGAGGGAAGCATGTTTACCGGTTTAATGTAACAGACATTACAGACGAGGAGATGCGTGGGGCGAGGTGTGGGGAAGGGGCGCACCCTCCAGAAGCCGCCTCGTGTCCAGCTACCTGCTACCCAGCAGTGGTCTTCCCAGTGACCATCCCCCATCCTAAAGCATCAGTGAACCATTAGCACACACAAAAGACACGACTTGGGAGAGTCTAAGCAGTCTAGGAGTTGCCTACCAGGAAACTGGGGTTAAAGACCAAATATATATTTCACAATATCACAGTAGCTAAAGTCAAAGAATGGGAACAGAAGATGTGTGCGTGCAGAATTACAGAGGAGCTGTGCATCGAACAGAGAGGGATGCCCTGCCCCCACTACTCCCCCCCCCAACCCAGGTGGCACACGATTCTTCTTTGGGGACCCCTCACCAGGAGCCGGGGTGTTCCCTGCCCGTGGGGCCGCATCCAGAATCACCCGGCAAGGAGCAGGCCGGCCCCCAGCACCACAGGTCTGAGGGACAAGCCAGACTTCACCCACCTACCCAGGAGGCTGCTCAGGAGGCCGGGCAGGGGCGCGGCTCCTCCTGGGAAACCACCCAGCTGTGGCAAGAAGGCAGTGAAGGAATGTTCTCTCCTCACCCACGCACACGGCCCCAGTTCAGGGGAAGAAACAATTCTCAGAAGTGTTCGATCCAGGCCCTGGGCCACCTTGCCAGGACTAACAGGGACTTGCAAGGAACTCTCTAGAGCGGCTTGTGAGCACAGAATGAAGCCTGGGAGTGACCCTCCGGGCTGAGCGGCCTGGTCCCACCTGCTTCCTGACCTGACCTCCCTTGGGGTTGGGTACTGCTTACCCCAAGGATCACCTGCAGAAAACGCAAGGGAGTCACATGGGTCCTAAAGTCCCTCCTGGGGAAGAGCTTCACTAGGACACAGCAAGGGTCTGGGGCAGCTGAGCCTGGCCTCCTGAGGGGCCTTAGTCCCCAGACTGAACTGTGGCCTGTCAACCCAACTGGGGTCAAGGACTCCATCCCCCTCTTCACCATAAAAATGAACTTGGGGACAGCATGGCAGTAACTCATTCCTGTAATCCCAGCAATTTAGGAAGCTAAGGCAGGAGGATCACTTGAAACCAGGACTTCGTGACCATCCTGGGCAACACAGCCAGACCCCATCTCTACAAAACCTTAAAAAAAATAATTAGCCTGGAGGGGTGCCTTGCACCTGTAATCCCAGCTACTTGGGAAGCTGAGGTGGGAAGATCACTTGAGCCCAGGAGATCCAGCCTGGGTGACAGAGCGAGACCCTATCTCTATTTAAAAAAAAAACAACTTGGCATTAATCATAAACCAACATTTTAGCTGTCCAAATGTATAACAGCATGAAGCAAAACCACTGGACATTCCACACTGCCCACCCCCACCCAGCAAAGACCACAGAGGCTGGCTGGGCAGTGGCAGGCCCATGGCTGGGCGGACAGGGTGGATTTGGCGAGGGGGGTCAGCCTATGATCCATGACTTAAAGAATGAGGAAAGAACGCCAGTGGAGATGTAATACTCGAGTCCACAACAGCATGTGACACCTTCTACTCAGTGCTGCCCTTGATGGCCCCCACCTCCACCCCAATCCCCAAGGCTTCCTGCACTGGCCAAGGGACTCAGGAGACAGGAACCTGCCTGGGGCAGAGTTCAAAACAGATAAACCTGGTTTATTTTGGAAACATGAGCCATTTAGATATTTTATTTGCTGCATTTTAAAAACATCTAAGGCTGTTTGCATGGTTATTTCCCAAACCCTCGATCCTGCCAAGGCCAGTTTTAACACCCAAGGTCTCTCCAGGTTCCCAGGCCTGGAGGCTGTAGGGAGATTGAATCCTTGAGGGCAAGAGGATGGTGTCAATCTGCCCAAACTTCCTCTAAGTAGAGCCAGCTGCTCGTTCAGACAGGGCTGGTGAGGCTGCCTCGACTCCCCCAGGAAGGGGGAACCCTGAAGGCAGTACTTTGAGGGGTGCCTGCCTGATGGGGGAGGTTCCAGGCTAGCCCTCCCCAGACCCCTGGCGGGAGTGGCCTTGCCCAGCCCCAGGAGAAGTCAAGCTGTCAAAGTACTCTTGCAGCTTGCGCAGGGCCCGGTAGCGGTGGGAGATGGTGTTCTTCTCAGCCTTGGGCATCTCTGCATACCTGAGGGGTGACAGCAGCAGCTCAGAGAAGAGGGATCCCAGATTCCGGGAGGAAGTACACACCCCACTCTACCCCACCCCACCCCTGAAGCCCGAAGCTCGGGGAGCCCCCTAGGAAAGGGGAGCAAGGGACACCAGCTCCTGGCAGCCAGTTACTTTTTAAAAAATTGGCTAGATAGAGTTTTAAATTCCCCTGGCGGTAGAAACCCATATTAATGAGCATGGAGGGATATTAAACTTGCTCTCCTGTGCCCAAACATCATGGGAAGCTGGGGACAGGGGATGAGCTGTGTATTTGATCAGCTTTGTCGTCTGTTGACAGGAAGCAGTGGGGCCTGACAGAGCAAACACAGCCATCTCCTCTGCTGCACTGGGGCAGGGGAGGACCCAAGCAGCTGGCCAGCGGCCCGTCCTCCGTGCCAGGACTCCAGTGTGGTGAGAATCCCACACCCACCTGTGGCCTTCAGACTTGCACTGTCCAATACGGCAACCACTGGCCACCTGTGGCTGTTTAAATTAATTGCAGCTGAATAAAAATAAATTCAGTCCCTCAGCCTAACCCCATTCCAAGTGCTCCACAGCCACATGTAGCTGGGGGCCACGCAACTGGACAGCGCAGATACAAAACATTTCTGTCACCATAGAGCTTCTTGGACAATCCTGTTTCACAATGTCCTCAGTCTTGCCTGGCTACCGTGAGGTCGGAGGCCACACTCCCTGAGGGACCCCCAGCCTGGAAGGCCTGATTCCAATAACATCCCATGTAAATACAGGGGCATCAGTCTGAAGTACCGAGAGCTGGTACTGCGAGGGCACAATGTGGTGCCCACCAGAGGCTGCAAAAGTGCCAACATTTCCCCAATCTAGATGGGGGAGTCAGAAAATCATCCCACAAAGTCATCATGTTTATACATAACAAGCCAAGGCCAGAGAGGGGCAGCTACTGGTCACACAGCTGATCTGGGGTAAGCTGGAGCCCGAGAACCCAGGCTCTTCCACCCAGCTGCCTCCTCCACTCTGTGTACTGGGCCACCCAGATTCCTTGTATCCACCCCAGCAGAGCTGCCTCCAGCTAGAATGACACCCTCAGAGCCTGCCCCCGCCCACATCCGCGTGCCTGCACTTGGGCGGGGCAGCCACCCGAGCCAGACCACAGCTATCCTGACCCCACACCCTGGGAAAGAAACTGGGGCTCCTCACGTCTGCTCGTATCCATCAGGCTGAAAGCAGGGGTCCCAGCCAAAGTCTCGGCAGCCTCGGGGCTCCACGATCTGGCCCTGCCACAGGAAAGAGGACATGTGTGTAACCGGGCATGGAGGAGACCCGCTAAGAGGGCAGCAGCCAGTTTGAGTCTGCTTAGTTTATGAATTTGATCAGACCCTATTTATTCAGAATGCAGTTTCCAGGGGCCCATGGTACCTGCAAATGTTTGCTGAATACATAAAGAAAACGCAGAGTGGGGCAGCTCTCACCTCACAGGGAGGGACCCTGTACTTGATCGGTCCACCAACACCTCTGGGGCCACCCTCCCTCTCTATGCCTTGGACAAACTGTGACCTCACTGAAGAAAAATGAGTCAATTTTGAAAAATGGGCAGAAAGCATTTTCTCCTAATAGCAAATTAAGAGCCCTAAACTTTGGGGACAAGCCCGATGCCTGTTACTGTTACAGTATTGCTCCAAATACAGAGAAGCTCTAACAATGAAATCAAATCCTATAATAGGGGGTACTCAGCACAGTGGCCACACATAAATGAGCTCAGTAAGTACTGGCTGTAATAGGCAAATTCCAAAATGAAAATGCTATAAAGAGAACAAATTGTAATCCAGTGACATGAAGACCCAAAGGCAAAATCTGTTTCCGATATGGGGAGCTGTGTAACCAAGGCCAGTAACTGAACAACTCTGAACCTCACCCATGCAATAAATGTTTTTTGAGCACCTACAGTAGGCCAGGCAGTGTTCTGAGGACTGGGGTCACAGCAGGCCTCGTCTTGCCCTCATACAATTGACCTCTTATGCAAAACAGGCATCACACCAGTAAACAAATGAATGACTACCAAATGCAAAGTGCCTTAAAGGGAATGGACAGAGTGTTGAGCTCAAGAATAACAGGACAGGGTGACTTAGATGAGAAGCCCAGGGAAGGCCACAGTGAAGAGAGGACACTTTAGCCACATAAAGGGCTAGAGCAAGAACATTCCAGGTGCAGGGCGCAGCTGGTGCAAAGGTTCTGATATGGGGAAAGGCTTGGCATATCTGAGTTGCTGAAAGGACAATGTGGTTGAGGCTGTGCATGC
>CAUYRT010014210.1:0-23440 GCA_963574885.1 Lepilemur ruficaudatus
TCTTATACTCATCAGGACTTCAGAATGTGGCAGTTATTAGACCTAGCACTAGTCTTGCTGATTCGCATGTGGCGTATATTACTATGTTACCTCCATGAGCTTACCTCTAGGATCCTCTCTTATGTTGTTTTATGCATGTAAAAATAGGATTCTGAGAAGGGGTCTGTAGATTTCACCAGATTGCCCAGGGCACACATTACTAGATAACTGTCATTCCCTCTCTCTGCCCTCTGAGCCGTCCCGTCTAAGGGAAGGAAAACCTACAAAGTTCCATTTTCCTTCTATAAAAGCACATGCCAGGGACGCAGGCTTGCAGGAAAGCACAGAGGCTTGGAACCAAACACACTGGGTTGTACAATGGGCCCTTCTCCTTTCTGGCTCCATTAATGTGAGCAAGTCATTTTATTTATGTTAGCCCCAATGTCTTAATCAGTAAAGTGCGGCAAATAGTACCTGCCTCTTAGGCTGGTTGTGGAGATTAAATAAGGTGATGTGTGTGCCTGGCATAGGTCTGGCGTGTCGTAGGCATCCAGAAATTGCAGCTTCGTTACAGCCGTTGTTGCCGTTGTCTGCAGCCTCGGCTGCCAAGGTGTTTTCCCTGCTCACCTGAGTCTCTGCGACTGTGGGAATTGCCTGTGGCATCGGGACTGTGGCGCCCTAGGAAAAACCCGGGGAGGTAGCTTGTTGTATTAATACCCATCCTCAGAAAGCCTTTGGCTTGTTCAGAGTCCCTTTGCTTTATTTTTTTCAAATATTCATAAAGCATCTTTAATTTCCTTGCCTGTAATGTTTTCTTCTGAATTACCTTGCTGTGTTAGTTTCCAAGGGTTGCCACAACAAATTGCCACAAACGAGGTGGCTTAAAACAACAGGCCTCTCACAGTTCTGGAGGCGAGGGTTTGAAATCAAGGTGCTGCCAGGTCCGTAATGCCTCCAGGGCACTAAGGGAGGGTTTTCTTTGCCTCTTCAGCATCTAGTCGTTTCGGGCAGTCTTGGAGTTCCCCGGCTTGGAGATGCACCACGCCAATCTCTGCCTCCTCCAGGGCTTGTTTGCTATTATGTTTGTCTGGGTCCAAATTTCCCTCTATTTGTAAGGACACCGGCCATCGGATGGGGACCCACCTAGTCCAGGGTGACCTCATTTTAACTTGATTACATCTGCAAAGATCCAGTCTCCAAATTAAAAAGTCACATTCACAGGTATTGGGAGTTAGGACTTCAACATCTTTTTCAGAGACACAGGTCAACCCACAATGCTCTGCTCTTTGACCTTCTATGCTTCATTTAGGTCAGGCTTCTTTCTGTTTGGATATATGTGAAATAAAGTTAATAGTTTGCTTTCACTGTATTTTCACAAAAATGTTTTGAAGTGGCTGGGCACGGTGGCTCACGCCTGTAATGCTAGCACTCTGGGAGGCTGAGGTGGGAGGATTGCTTGAGCTCAGGAGTTCGAAACCAGCCTGAGCAAGAGTGAGACCTCGTCTCTACTAAAAGAAAAAAAAAATTAGCCGGGCAAATAAAAATAGAAGAAAAAGTTGGCCAGGCATGGTGGTGTGTGCCTGTAATCCCAGCTACTCGGGAGGCTGAGGCAGGAGGATCGCTTGAGCCCAGGAGTTTGAGGTTGCTGTGAGCTAGGCTGACACCACGGCACTCTAGCCAGGATGACAGAATAAGACTCTGTCTCAAAAAAAGAAAAAATGTTTTGAAGTGCCTATCTGGAGGTAACAAAGTGTATATTGGCATTTTGTTTTCATAAAGTGAAGCAAAGAAACTTTGTATAGGGAAATATGTAATACTAAGGAGAGCACTTAAAAATATACAGAGAAGCAAGAGTTAAAAGGGCGGGGACTCCACTGAAAAGTCTGTTTACAAAAGTTTACGATTTGGGTGTGAATTGGCTGTTCAGGCTGATAGAGCCGGGATTGATCCGCTGGGCTGGGCAGAGCTGTGGCGTGGCCACGCAGGCAGGACGCCAGAGAACATGGACGTGGTCAGCTGCCTGCTCCTTCAGTGTGTCTGTGGCCCCCCCCTGCCCACGCCTGAGGTAGGTTCTCGGCTCCGTGGAGAAGGTGGGTTGTGGGCACGTGTGTGTCTGTAGGTCCCAGTATGATCACGGTCAAACCGTATTCCCAGGAGTGAACCTGGGAGCATTTCAGCAGTACACAAGCTTTCCTAAGGATTTGGTTTTAGACTGCGCGTCAGAGCTCAGATTTGTTTGACGAGGAATTTCACGCTCTTCTGGCTAGGAGTCGGTATTTGAATGTGAGCTTAAATCTGAGGGTTTCTCCCCATCCTACCTTTAATAATTTTGCTGGGAGGAAAATGACAAACATTCCAGTTTTATCTATTATTCCGATACCTGATGTTTGCTATTCCTAGAACGTCTGCTACCTTTCAGAGGACATGTTTTCTCCTTTATATCTTCAGTGGAGCTGTATAAATACTGAAAGGAGGGTTACAGTGGGTCTTTCTGCGTGTTCCACTGTGCTGACACTGAGGCATGGTGTGCAAAGGGGGGTAATCCTGTGCCTGTCACCTGCTGTATACGGGCCTGCTCTGAGCACACCTTCCCATGCCCAGCCTCAGGCACTTCCCGGAATATTCCTTTATTTTGGGCACCACTGAGAAAAAGCAGGCCGCTTGTTGTGTAAGTGCAAAAATAAAACAAACCAAGATGCTCCCAAAAAACAAACAAAACCCAAAAAACTGCACGTACATTTGTGAGCAGTTACGTTTGTTGCCTGTGATTTTGTTGGACTTTTGTCTTTCTAGCATGTTGTTTTTGAACCTTTTTATCCCAGAGTAATAACATAATTGGGTTTATTCTCACGGTGTACTGAAGTTGGGCCATTTGATTCAGTAACTTATTTGTAAAGTAGTCATAATCATCTTTTTTACATTTTTCCTATGTTATATAGAAAGTAATATTAGCATTTCCATGATTTTTCTCGTATTTTCTGATGGTGATGTTGGGAAGGAAAACCTTCTCCTCTCGGCTCAGTTCTTGGGGACCTGTGAATTAAACTGACAAAAGACAGGTGTTTATTCGTGTGTGTGTGTGTGTGTGCGCGCGTGTCTGAGAGAAAGAGAGTTCACAGAAAAATGTGCCTCGAAGAGGCAGCTGGAATTGGAGGCTCCTGTGCCATCTTAATGGGGGAGGGGAGGGGAAGGGAACTTAAGGGGAAACAGATGACTTCTAGGAAAGATAAACGGGCTTTCAGGAGAATGGATGGGAGATATGATGGTTTTATGATGATGTTTAGGTGTGCATTCTCCTCTCTTCCCTGGCGGAAGCAACTCCCAGGAGGGGATCTAGACGGCTGAGTTCTTTCGGGAGGTGCTGCTTTTAAGCAGATAACAGAATTCAGAAAAAAAAGTCTATTCTCAAATGCTTTCAGCTCAGAATCATTGTCATGCCACAGTGGCCTATTCTGGACCCCCTCGGTGGTGACGCGGATCAGTGACAGCACCCCAGGCGGTAGGAATCGTAGATGGCAGTGTCAGTGGAGGTTGCTAGGACAACCTTTTTTTGGAGCAGGGGTGATGATGTGGCATTTCGGGGAAAACTTCTGAAACAGAAATTACAAGGCCCACCTTTTCGTGTTTTTGTTGCCACTAGTTGGCTGTGTGGCCCTGGGCAAGTCCCCTCGCTTAGGTCTCACTTAGACCCCTTAGGTCTCAGTGTTCCTAACGTGAGAACTGAGGGTTGGCGTGGAGGACCCGTAGGTCCCTTCCTGCCTCCTCGCTCTCATCAGTGCTTCACCATACGAGGTCTTAGTGAGCGTTTACACGCATCAGGCTGGAAGCCATGCGGCCTGCATCACAGGTCTCAGGTCTCTGGTTCACTGGCCAGCGGTGTGTCTTCCTGGGCCACCACCATCTACCCTTCTTCAGGCCCAGTGGGTCTGGGAGGCGGACAGGGCTCCAGGACTGCCTCACCAGCTCTGCGGGTGCCTCCAGGGATGCCTGCTGCTGGCCCCGCTGTCAGAATGTCCCTTCCCAGCTGTTCTGGTTGTCCTCCCTGTGCCCGTGGCCTGCCAGCCCTTTTTGTATTTATCTTTAAATAAGGAGCAGGGATGAAAGAACTGCAGGTGCCCAGGCGTCCTCGCAATGCCTGCCGCCGGCTCTGCTCCCACGGGGCTCTGGCCAGACTTTGAGGGGTCTGCCGAGATAGCCCTATCTCAAGACAGGCTTGAATGCTGGGGAAGGTTACTCTTCGGCGCAGCTTTTCAAGAACGATAACTAAATCCACTGATAAGGGCTGTCGTCCCCTGTGGCGTGTCATCCTTCCGAGGACCTGCCATTCCCCAGTGAAGAGTTGCAGAAGTTCAGTAACTTGCCTGAGGTTACACGGCCCAGACACCGTCACTGTCATGACACAGAAGTTTGCCCAATTCCAAGCCTCATGTGTCTTTCCAGTACATTGTGTTGCTTCTGAAAAAATTACATGAAAAATTAGAAAGTGTCGCCACATTTAAGATCATGGAGTCTTGAGCTGTGGGATTGTCCAGTCTAAACTCTGAGATCCGGAAAGGTTGGTTGTGACTCGTCCGAGCTCACATAGCCAGTGAGTAGCCTGATCTAGTTCCGTGAACCCTAGGTCAGCGCTGTCCCCGTCAGACCGCTGCCCAGGGGCTGTGCCAGGAGCCGGGGGGTCCTGAGTGCTGAGTGTTGGGTCCTGACAGCCGTGCACTTAGTCATCTGAAAGCACCTTCCGTTTTTACGTGGTGCATGCTGCTGGAAGGAAGGAGGTCCCTCAGTGCAGCAGTGGACAGCTTGCCCATTCATTTCTCCTCCTGGCTGGCCTTCGGGCACCCAGGCTGCTGTTACATATATTTTGGGGGACACCTATCCTCGTTACAAAGTGCATTTTATAAACTCACAGTGGTGCTGATTTTCCTAATGTCTTTTATCGTAGCTCATCGGATGCCAAACATTACTATTTGAATTATGGTTTAATTCAGCCTAGAATGAAAGATGGATTTGGTCATTTTAATACATGTTTTAGTTGTATTTTCACTTTCTATTACACAAATGACTGGTTTAAATAAACCAAGAAAGCCCTGAGGCAGAGCTGGGATGGAGGGGGATAATGTGTACAGCTAGCTCTTTTTAAACACCTTTTTGGATATTTGCGCTCACCTAACCTGTTCGCGTTTGAAAAGGTTGTCACTGATGACCCCTGGAGGCGAGGCTTGTCCCAGGAGGAGGAAAGGACCGAGGCACAGAGGATCAGCAGGAGGAGATGGGGTTCTGGGCGGCGGCCGCGGCCCCGGCCGCTCTCCGACTACGGCCAGCTGGCCAGCCGCAGCCTGTCTATTCCTGAAGACTCCGTTGCTGCGGACCCCCAGGAGGAGGACCAGGTGGACGGGGTCCCCCAGGCGAGCGTGGCCGCTGGCGGCCCTGCAGACCAGAACACCTCCGTGGGCTGCCCCAGAGGAGCACGGAGAAGACGCCCCATTTCCGTGATAGGTGGGGTCAGCTTCTACGGCAACAACCAGACGGAGGAAGTAGAGAATCTTCTGACCCAAGTAAGACCTGGTGTGCGTCTCCCTCGGCCGGCACCGACCTCCAGCCTCCCGGCCTTTGTTCCCCCTGCGAGCTAAACAAGATGCTGCTGCCTTTCCTCCTCCTCTCTCCCTCAAGGATGACGTCATCTACTCACTGCCTCTTCTTCCTGACTTTGTTGAAAACATGCATGAATTCAGACTAACCACCTGACATGCAGATGCCTCCTACTAATCTTTCTTTCTTTCCTGGAATCTCAATAATACGTGAAACTCACTCGTTTGCTATTTGTTTCTGCATAACTCGAGATTTTAACCAGGGGAGGGTAGCAGTGCATATCTAGTGAGCTTCCTCGAAGTGATTCTTTTTTTTTCGAAGTGATTCTTAAAAAAGAAAGTGTTGTCCATTGTTAAAATGTAAAGAAGAAAATAAAGATGTGAATTTTTTTAGGAGATAAGAAAGTAATTTTTTCTACCATTTTCTTTATCTTCAAGTTGCAACTTTGCAGCTGGTTTGACAATAGATTAAACAGTTACCATTGGTCCCTTGGTATATTTTATAATTCAGAAAGTATCAGGTACCCAGTAAGCACTTTGAGGATATAAAACATTTAATTAAAGGCCGTGTCTTGGAGAAGCTTATGACGTATTTGGCGAGGCTAATACCCTGGCCGTGGCCAGATACAGAATGGTATATGAGTAATGTATATGCCCAATTTCATTTTTAAACCTGCTACCTGATGTCATAAATAACCTGTAAAATTCTCCTAAAAATGAAATTCTGTACAGTGTTAGTAGCGGACCGTATGTTTATATTCTCCCTGTAAAAGCCCAGCACGATGGTTTATAGAAGGCACTCAAAAACTCTAGTTTAATTGAATAGAATTGAATTGAATTCTTAAGATAAAAACAAATTAAGTCAAAGAATACCATGAAATCTTTGAGAACTTCTTTGTTTTAAGATGCTCCACTTGCTAGGAAATAATTCTGAACTAAAGCAAATTGTAGTCTATTTTAACTCAAAACACTATAAAAAAGATCTAACATATTTAGAAATTATTTCACTTCAGAGCATCAAAAAGGAATGTAGTGAAATAATTTTCTGCATTGTAACCTAATTCAAGGAGTTGGGTGGGAAAATCCTAAGAAAACCTAAGGAAAGCTTGACCCAGCTGGGCCTCTGCTACGTAGTTACAGGGATCGTTACTATGGAAAACCAGAAGGGCATCGTAGACAGTTCTGAAGAGACCTGGGTCAGTACGTGAAAAACCAACTCTTTTTAAAAATAAAGCTCAACTGTCATGTTATTTAGTGAAGCAGGAGTTGTCTTCAGGTCCACAAACCCTTATCAAGGGCCTGTAGGTGCCAAGCTTGGTAGGAGGGTCTGCAGGTGGAGTAAAACCAGGCTGAGTAACAGGCAAGGACTGCAGTCTGTCACCCCGGCCGGGTCTTCAGCTCCTGGGCAGGCATCCTCCTCACCCTCTGCCCCTTCCTAAATTTACCTTGCTCCCCTCAGGCACCTCACTTTTACTCAGGGCTACCTATTGCCATGTCGCTGTCAAACGAGAGGAAGTTTGATGCCGCAAGGCCGGTGAGCTGATAACGATTGCTAAACACTGTAGAATAGCAAATCGCCAGTGAGCCTGGGTGCAGCCCGCAGCTCTTGGCAGGGTTTGGAGAAACCACTTCACGTCTGTGAGTGGCTTCGAGGTGAGAGCGTTGTGCATGTGAGTCGCTTGCAAGAGCCGCCACTTCCTGGCACCTCTCACAGCTTTCTGCTTCCCTTCCGCAGCCAGCAGCCAGGCCACCCGTGCCCGCTCACCAGGTGCCGCCCTACAAGGCCGTGTCGGCCCGGTTCCGGCCCTTCACCTTTTCCCAGAGCACCCCCATTGGGCTGGACCGCGTGGGACGCCGGCGGCAGATGAGAGCGTCCAACAGTGAGTCTGAGTCCCTCCCCTTTCAGAAATTGCTGGGGAACCATCCGTCTGACTGTTTCCGGTTCCCCTGAGGTGCCCGGGTGATTCTGGACCTTCCTGCCTCCCTCTGGGCCAGCGGGTTCCCTGGGAGTGAGGACGGCTCAACCCAGGAGGAGGGTGCACTGTCAGCTGTCCGGGTGGCTGCTCTGCGCACCATCCAGGTGGCTCTGGGTTTGAGAAGTTCGCTCCTCCCTCAGCATCTGCATAGCGGAGTTCCAGCAGGTGGCAATCCCAATAAGAACTGAGTCCCAGGCTCACACTGTCAGCGGGGTTGGGTCTTGTGAGGGTTGTGTGGAGGACCCATGCCAGGCCTCTCTCCCAGCCTCTGGTCGCCTCAAGTGCTGTGTGGCTTGAGGATGCATCACCCGTATCTGCCTTCGTGTTCCTGTGGCGCTCTCTCCCTGCCTGTCTCATGGCCAGATTTCCTTTTGTGTAAGGACACCCATCTTATTGCGTGTGGGCCCACCCCAAGGACCTCATTTTTTAACTTGATCATCTACAAAATTGATGCTTCCAAATAAGGGCACACTCTGGGCACTGGGAGTTAGGGCTCCTCCGTCCTCTGAGGGAACATAATTCAACCAAAAACACATAACCATGTTTGTAACCTTGTGCAACATGTACACACGTGGTCAAAGATTTTAACAGAATAGGCAGAAATCAAAACAGTGTTGTGGGCGTGGGAGGAGTGTAGGGGACTTCTCCAGCTCACCCAGATACACAAACAGCCTACTTTGTGTTTTCCCTAACACTGGTTTTTGTTTTTGTCATTTTTAAAACTTATAAATTTACGATTCTTTAGTTGAAAAGCAGCAAAAACTAACTGGCTAGCTTAAGCAAAAAGGGCACGTATGGGAAGGGTGTCTGGTGCTCCCAGAATTGGTAGGGTGGCTGGGAACCAGGCTAGGAGAGGGACGGTGGTCAGGCTGCTCCTGGCAACTGAGGAGCCACAGGAAGGCATGTCACGGAAGACTGGCCGTCGCGCCACCTGTGGGTACAGGTGAGGCCATGCTGTCCTCTGTCGCTCACCAAGAGTCAAAGTCCCAGGATGGAGGGTTCAGCGCTCCATGTCCACCAGCCGGCGGCGCTGGATCTGGGAGGAGGACCGGGTGCCTCTGGGGACCCCCGGCCTTTCACATTTGGAAGCCGCTGCCTGGGCTCCCTGTCAGCTAAGGCTGAGTACGGAGGAGGGGTGGAGGTCGTGCTCCCAGAGGAGCTCCAGGTGTTGTCAGAAACACGATAGTCTTTGTTCACTTATTCAGGCACTCAGTAACTATCCGGTGCGTACCATGTAGCAGGTGACAGCAGTGAATGGAACAAAGCCCCTTTAATCACTTACATTCTAGTGAGAAGATCATAAGTTAACAAGTACTTAACGGGGCAGACAGTGCTATAAAGAAAAATGAAGCAGGGTAGAGGCGTGCATTTCCAAAGAGCGTCTCCCTAACATGACTCGCCTATTCCAGGGATGATCGAACCTTCCTGCCCAGTTACGCCTCAGGGCCTCGAGGTGGCTGGGACTCCGAGTAGCAGGCATTCCTTCTCCAGTTCCCTGGCAATGTCCTTTCCGTGTTTGTGACCTGAGGTGAATTTAAGCAGCACATTCACCATAATGGGAGGAGATGAGGGAGGGAAATGAGAAAATTTGGGATACAGCAAGGAATAAAGCATCGTAAAAAGTTTGCATTCCAGCATTTGAACAGATTCGTAAGTCTGTGCATAGGATTCTCTGGGGCACCGGTGGTTACTCCGGGGGAGATGACTGTGGGGAACGTGAGCAGGTGGGGGCAGGAGAGGGCCACCTCCCCGAGGAGGTGACGTGGGGCGGAGAGGGGGAAGGTGCCTGGGGGCAGCGAGGCAGAGCCTTGAGGGAGGAGAGGGCCCAGCGGAAGGGGCGTCAGATGCCCAAAGACAGGCAGGAACGCCATGTGTCTGAGGTCCCCGAGGGGGCCCGCGTGTGCCTAGAACTCAGGGAACAAGGGACAGAAGAGGGTGCTGCATGCCCAGAGGTAGCGTGTGGCTTGAAAGGGCACTGCAGGTCACGGGGAGGAGCTGGGTGGTTCTTCACGTGGCACAAAGCCATTGCCAGCTGGAGAGTAGGGTGTGCTGATCTCTGCTTTCCGGAGGGAGGGCGGTTTTAGGGGGAAGACAGAGGAAGGGAGGCTGATGTGAAGACTGTCCATGAGTCCAGTTCGGGGACGATGGTGGCGGTGGCCACAGAAGCCATCCCTGTTTGTTTTGGGTGCTCGTTTTCCCAGCGGTTCCCACTAGAACCAGCCCCGGTTCCAGGTCAGTGGGGCCAGGGCTGTGAACTCCAGAGGAAGCACGTTTCCCTTGGGGGACTAATTTCGGCTTTGGCAGAGGGAAGAAAACGTTTTGTGAGGGTATCCTTAAGGGAGCCTAAGAAGCTACTTCCATGTTTACCCTCGGTCTCTGGACCCACGTCTGCAGCTGTGGGCGAGCCTTGCCGCCTTAGTCACTGGTTAAGAGCCTGCGTCCCGCCAGGGCAGTACGGCAAGCTCTGGGTGTGTCTCCAAGCTGCCTCTGTGACTCCGTTTTTATTAGGCCATTACTGGGTGTGATACGGTCACATGCTCTCACCATAGAGTGCCGTGGACATCGGTGTTGTGTAAGACACCGCAACAGTACAGCAGCCTTCAGGAGGGTCCCGCAGGGGCCTGACAGTTAAGGAAAACAAATCCGAGTCCAGCATAAGTGGCTCTTCTAGTAAGGGCAAATCGTCGCCCCTCTGTTATGAAAGGGCCCCACTGTAATCAGCTTTCTGCAAGCAGCTATCTGGTTCCTTGAAGGAACCGTGTCATTAGCTTTGTTGAGGGGAAGGCCCTGGCTGCCTGTGGTCTAGGCCAGGCTCAGTGTGCATTTCTGCCACCATGGCCTTTTTCCTTTTTCCTTCTCTTTATGAACCCACTGAGCAAGCAGCGAGGTGACTGGGAAAGAAGATTGCCATCTGCACAGCGGAACACAGTGCTCACACCAGTATTAAACAGCGTCTTTTGCAGTAAGGATTCACATGGGACAGACATCTTCGCACGCTCTGAGTATACTCCCGTATATCCGATCCAATCCCCTTCCCCAAACCAGTCCCCAACCCATTTTGCTCGTTCCACGTCCCCCAAGGGAGCTCCCAACCAGGAGTGCACACAGCTAAATCTCTCCTGAGGCTGTGTCTCTTTGCCACTAGGGGTTCCCTGTCTTGGGGACAGAGCTACCAGGTCAGTTCCTCCACCCTCTCAAAATCTCCAAATCCATAGCAAAAGGTTGGTTAGCAGATACAGAAGTAACAGCTAGGAGGAGTAAGGTGTAGTGTCCTGTAGTATTTTAGGGTAACTACAGTTAACGATAATTTATTGTTTCTTTTCAAAATAGCTGGAAGAGTGGATTTTGACTGGTCTCAACACAAAGAAATGGTAAACGTTTGAGGCGGTGCGTGTGCTAATTACCCTGATTTGATCATTACACACTGTATACGTATTTCAAAATATCACTCTTTACCCCAGGATTATGTACAATTATTATGTGTGAGTTAAAAATAACCCTCCAAATCAAGAAATGCCCACAACTAAACTTTTGTCAAAATATCAACAGCAATTTACTTCTTTTTTTTTTTTTTAAAGAAATGAAGACCTACTCCTTCTAGGTAAAGCGAGTCCCCCTTCTCGGAACCGGGCACTACTGAGCTGTGTTCTTTCCTCACACTTGGTATTTTCCTGCTGCCCTGTTAGTACCTGTCTTATCTCTGACGAGCCCATGCAGTCCGTGGAGGAAGGTCACATGGGACAGGCTGAGTAATGTTTGTTGACTGCGTGGGTGTGGTGTAGGAGATAGTTGAATCAGGACCATGAATCTCAGTGTACTGATACATGCCTTTATGAAGTTCGCAGAGGGAAGGCTGCCAGCCTGTAAAAACTCCATTGCTTATTGGTGATAATGATTGTGGCTTCCTTTTGCTTGGCTTTAGGAAGGGTACCTGTGCTGTTAGAACTTTGTCCCAGAACATGATCTTTTCTGCCTTTTGCTTGCTTCTTTAATGAAGCTTTTCTGTTGCATTTGAGATGACTCATTGCATCACGGCGTACCTGTACTCCTGATTTTCCCATACTTTGGATTCCAGCAGTATTTCCTCCCTTTCCTAGTTTGTATATTTGGATCAGAAGTCAAATTTGACAGCTTTTCACAATTCTTAGCTTCATGTCCATTCCCCTTCTCTTTCTACTTGTTCTATCCAGAGTTCAGATTAGTTTGTCATTGTGATAAGCCCAGTGACTTATCTTCAGTGTCTCCTCAAAGGGAGAAGGCCCAGTTTCCTGAGCGCACACTGGAGGGGTTCTCTGTGGGTCATAAGCGAAGCACTTAGCCAGCCCGTGCACTGAAGCCAGGAGATTTGGGTGTACCACTTTCAAAAAAAGACACCTATCTGTTACACTTCTCTAAAGCCCTTTGGTTAACCGGTAAATACTATATTAGAGCATTTAGTAACAATGCCAGGTAATAAAGGAGAGAAAACAGGAAGATTAGATACAGTGATAACTAGGCGTAAACACTAGATAAAACGCCCTTCTAAGGGGATAGAAACATGGTGAGTGGACTTTTTATGGCTTTAAATTTTTTTTCTAATTTAAATAATTGCTTGATTTGATTTTTAAATTTTTTTACTTTTTTTGTGTGAACGTACTCACTTTTTGCAAGCTGGGAAAGAGAATCAGATTAGCGCAGTCTCGCCCTCTGGTGATGTGGGCTGAAATCTCTCAGTCCTCACCAGAATGATGTAATAATACGAGTTGCTAATTGAGCAAGTCGTAAAACTAAATCATAACCACCTACCCACATTTTTCATTAGGAAACAACCAAAACCCCAGTCCTTTAAGGGCATGATATAAATAAGGAATGTCTTAATCTACAGAGGATGGCGTGAGCCAAATTATAGCTGAACGACCTGTCTGTGAAGCACATCGGAGCTGGCCGGGGATGCCGAAATTTTGAAAACCTGCTCTGAGGTTCTGAAAATACCTTGTTCTTCTTTCAATAAGAAAGCAAGTACAAAGTATTACAGATGCCCCAAAATCGATCATTGTTTCTGCCAGGGTCCACCGCAAGAACACAAAGCTAGCCTGGGGAATAAGATACTTAAATTTTCAAAATAAATTCCTGAGTGATAAGAAATCCAGCATACTGCGTTTTTCCTTTTGCCACAAGAACAAATAAAGCACTATTTTAAAGGAACAGTTCAATTCTGAAAAGGGTGGCGGCAGCACTTTCTAGAATCACAGAGAAACTTCCTGTTTCCCCATACAGTTACTGTTGCTGTTCTTCCACTGTGCATATCCATGTGGAAAACCCAACTGGGAGCTTTTTGCCAGGACCAAGAGATAGAGAAAAGCTAGTTGGAAGCTCAGTTACCATCTTCTGGGATGAACCCAACTGTACGGGTTAGTTTGATAAACATCTGCAAACTGCCCTTGGGCACTGGCTTCAGGCCAGTGTCTTAAACTTGGCTTAGTCCCTCTGTGGCCTCCTGCCACCTAGCTGGGTGCTGCTCCTCACAGGTTAGCCCCGGGAGCTGTGGGGTACCATGCAAGGGTGCGTGGGGGTAAGCCCTCGCTGAGCCGGTGAGAACCGGAAAGGCCCAAGCAGAAACAACTGAGCTCCTGAGGCTCTTAGGAGGTCACTTCTCATAAAAAGATCCCTGAATCTTCCCGCCGTGGTCTGTGGCAGGCGGGGTCCTGGGTCCCAGTTCCAGAGCGGGTTAGGGCGAGGGGCGTCAGCCCACGTGGTTGTACGGGGCAGTGGTCTCTGCCCGCCGGTCCCCACAACTACCCCAGAGCCTGACTTGCTTTCTTCATGTGGTAAACCTTTACATAGATTTAAGGTTTGCTTGTCTAAAGAAAAAAAAAATGTACCAAGACATTTCTCAGTGTGTTCAGGGCCCAGACGCTTCAAAGTCCAATTGGGGATTTTGATTAAGGGGGTGACATTATCTCCAAATCTACAATTTCCATTTTTTCTGTTTGATTTCATGCTGAAATATATACAACCCTCCGAAACAGAAATACTAATTCATGTATTTATTTACTTTTCCCTATTTAGGGACTAGTGTTCATTGTAAAAGCACATGGATTCAACATTATTATGATACATTAATAAGTTTACAATTATTGGGGAATGCTATAGGATCTGCCATTGGGGCATAACCAAACAGTGTCACCTCAGGAAATGTCCAGGGTGCTCTGAAACCTTTCTGGGTTGGATTTTCAGTGTTCTCTTGGTGGCAAGGATACTTTCTTGGTTTTATTTCACTTAATACATGTACAATATATTATGTCCCCTTTATGACTGAGGCACCGCACTGGGGGCTGGGCTGTCAGAAGGAAGCAGAGAGGGTTCTTGCAGGGCTGCCAGGTCGGTAGATGGGAGAAGCCACCGCAATGGTATAAACAGAGGGTGACTGTCAGGTCTGGGGTGTCCCAGGACTTCCTGGGGGAGATGACATCAAAGTGGAGACTCAAGGGATACAGGGTAGTTGGGTTAAGTGTGTTGTTAGGGCGAGGGTGTATTCCAGGCTCAGGGAACAGCGCGTGCCCGGGAGAGGAGGCAGAGAAGAGAGCACCTGGCGAATCTGAGAGCAGGACAGCCAGCAGGAACCACCCACCCAGGCCCACAGGGATCAGGCCCAAGCTGTCCTCCGTGCTTCTGCGAGGCCAGCCAGCCGGGGCTGCTCTCACAAGCTGTGTCCTCACCGGAGTCAAGGGCATGGCCCCAAGCCTGTTTCGGCAGTTGTATTTATCATTGTGATTGTGGAACTTATGTAGGTCTTATGTAAGCAAATGCAGTGTGAATATGGGACCGAAAAGAGGTTGGCTTCTATGAAAATGAAATAAAAAACATTGGGGAGACTCAGTAAAATTGAATTGTTAAATTCCTGTCAAATTAGATGAGGATTGACAGCTTGGAGAAATGGAAGAATCGGGGAGCCTGCACTCTGATTGCTTCATCAGTGTCTGTGGTTTTATTGCTAGGCTTGAAAGAAGCCAGAACTGGAAATCACAGTTGACGCGTTATGGGTGTACATTGTGCAAGAGAGAATGCAGAATTCCAGCCGGATGATCGTACACAGAGAGCCCCGTCCCACATCAGGACAAAGATGAAGAGTTGCACCTTTATATGTTTTAAGTTAAAATGCCCATGGCACGAACGTGCGCATCGCTTTTTCTGCCTCAGGACTTTTAGGCAGCCCGATTGCTCCTGGTGGGGGGGCCTCAGCTGTAGGTTCCTGTGGCTGCAGCAGGATGCAGGTGAGGGGGCGCCCAGAGGCAGGTCTCCACTAGAGGTCTGGCTGCCTGAAAAGGAAGAAGGAGCCTGGGGCGACCAGGAGTCTCTAACAGCTTTTAAGTGGAGTGAGAGGGTCAGATTTGCATTTAGGCAGATCACCGGCCACAGCCGCGTTGTGGAGTAGAGACAGACCTAAGGAGTCTGTTGCCCAATCAAGTAGCAGCAGAGCCCTGACCTAGGAAAATGACAGTAGTACCGAAGAAATGAACACTTGGAGGTCAAGCTAATGGTCTGGATGTTTAACGTGAGGGAGGAGGAGTCCACGCTGACACTCTCCCGGGAGACAGGGAGCGTGGGAGAGGCGCGCATTGGTCAGGGGGCTGGTTCCAATCCAGGCAGGTGGAGTTGGAGCCGCCTGTGAGACAGCTCAGGGAAGAAATCACCACCCCGCCCTTGGTTGTAAGTCCCCGGCTTGAGGGGGAAGACCCACGCTAGAGGTGAAGATTTGGGAGTCATCGGCAAGATGGATGGCTCTTAAAGCTCTAGAAAGGAGTATGATCATGGGGTGGGCGGGCGGTGAACCCTGAGAAGAGGCTCTTAGGCAGTGGTCTGAGGATCAGCAGCTTTTGGGGACCAGTAAAGGAAAAGAAATTCAAAGAGAAGATAGAAAAAAGTAGCCAGACAGGTAAGTGGTGTCCCAGATGTCGGAGGAGGTCAGGGCTTTGAAGAGCAAGTGGTTGACACTGTCCAATGAGACCAAAGTGTTGAGAGTGAAAACGAGCCATTGGGTTGAGCGGCAAGGAGTTGCTGGGTGACTTTAAGAAAAACAGTCTGGGTTCAGCAGTTCAGCGCCGGGGCAGAGCCAGAATGCAGTGGGAGGGTGTGGGGGGAGCGAAGTTTCCAGATTGAGGTATTTTATCTATTTTGCTTAATCCGTGTTGACAGATTTCTGATTTTATAGTTGAAAATATCGCATAAAAGCTAAGGACGGGTTGAAAATGATTCGTTAGGCTACCATGTTAAAAAATTGTTTTGGCTTTGTCTTCCCAGTATATGAAAGCTCATTAACATGAACATGTCAGTGTTTATTCAGAAGAAATAGTCAAGGTTAGGGAGACATCGGAAAGTTTTATTTTTTGATGTGGAATTTATGTAATACCCCAACATTTAGGATTGGGGAAATTTAATCATAATAAGTGCTTATATAATTTCAAATTTGATTTTTTTTGATGAAATAAATTGAATAATAAGAAATTACTGAAGCATATTTATTTGAAAATTCTTGTAGTGAAGAAATTTATTAAAAGTCTTACAATTTGTTTTTTGCTTGTTTAAAACAAAGAAAGTGGGGGGATTCTTTTTTTCTCTTATTTTTTTTGGTGATGGTTTTAAAAGATCCTACTTCTAATTTGTTAGAAATAACAAATGTATGCATTGGTAGTTTCATTAAATGCATCACATTTCTGTTTTTATTTAAGATAATCAATAGAATAAAGCAGTAAGAATTCTTGGTAGACCTAATGACTCCCCAAAGAAAGGGGACTCATACAGTTATTCTGTTTTAATTATTGCTGTGAAAGTTAATTTCCTTATTAGCAGCCTTTTGGATCCCAAAGTGAGACTATAATCTCAGTCTTCTATTGACTAGCTCTGTGACCTTGGGCAAGTCTCTTAACCTCAAAATGTTAATGTCTTTGTCTGTAATGGAAGAAATTATTAATATTATCTACCCCACAGGTGTGCAGAAATGACCTAGTGCACCGTAAGCGTGCAGCAAATATTGCTAATTAGTTACCCAGGGGAGAAAGGCAATGGTGAGCAGGGAGCTGTTCACGGCCAGAGTTCCGAGTTGACGCATTTAACGGCACTAACCAGCAGCTTAACCTTAGACATGTCACCTAATCTGACAAGTCGAGCCCTAGAGCACCAGGAGTCTACATGGAACAATATTCTGTTTCGTTATTATCCAAATGTAGGTTAAACAAATTTAAAATATATATATATATATATATTCAAGTTATAGGGGGAAAATAACTTAGCTGACTCTTTTCCATTGATTTTCTGGACTAAAAATTTATTCATTATCTAATGCTTTTTCAAAGTATTACCCAGAGACTCCACTAAATTTTTTTGTAAAAAGGAAAGAATAAAAGAAAAGCAATAGCTGGTGTTGAGGTGTGTGTGATGCCTTTGAAATGATTTTAAGCACACCATGAAACCTTTTTGTTTGATCTCTTGTATTTTGGATTATCTCTTTCTGTTTGTGCATTTTTTTCAAATCACTTTTCAAAAGTTTTCTTTTAGTAAAGAATCAGGGAGAAAATCAGATCTTACTTGCTTAGCACCTGCTGAGAGCTACTCCGTAACTGAGCTCTTGGGAAAGCTGGTTGCAGAGTTGGCCACCAAGAAGTTTGAATGTGAGGTGTGGGTGCCACGCTTCCTGCCTGCTTCCCTTCCCCTTTCTCGTCCCACTTTATACTCATGCCAAGGGGTATCAGGTGTTGATTGTACAATTACCCTTCATTCTCCAAGGAGGGTTGGTTTCAGGACCCCTGAAGGTGCCACAATCCAGGGATGCTCACATCCCTGCTATTACATGGTGTGGTATTTGCATATAACCTACACACATCCTCCCGTGCACTTTAAATCACCTCTAGATTACTTATAATACATAATACAATGTAAATGCTATGTAAATGGTTGTACTATATTGTTTAGGGAATAATGACAAGAAAGTTCTGTCCACATTCCGTACTGATGCAATTTTTTTTAATGTTTTCAATCTGCAGTTTGTTGAATTCACACGTGTGTAACCCTTAGATAGGGAGGGCTGACTGTATTTATTTGTAAAACAAGATGAATCATGTTGTTCACTTATCAGTAGGCGAGTACTTGTAATAAAAGTGTTTTCCTGACTGCTAAGACTGTACACAGTAAAATCCCTGCCTTCTGACCATGCTAGGAGACAACATGGATTCCAGAGGCGAAGGAATTTAGAAATTATAAAAGGCTTCCATATGCAGGAACAGGGATTACAAATATGGGCTTAAGTGCCTCAAACCATGTTGCCTGCAAGTCTCAGAGATTATGTCAGCTCCAACAGCAGTTATCTTAGCTGATATTCCGTGCCTTATTATTGCCTATCATCAAGACTTTTAAAAAGGAACATGGTGTTCTATTCCTTGTCTCAGAAAAACATCATAAAATCTTTAACATTTTTCTAGCAAACTCATGACATTTTACCTCCTAGCAGTTAAAACATTCTCAGTTCTAAGTCTTGCATTTGTTCAGATCTTTCTAAACTACTAAAATTAAAAAGTAACAGTTCTTCAAAATATCATGTGTCTAATTACTAAGTTTCGGAAGTTGGATTTTGAAAGGAGAAGAAAGAATACCAAAAGTCAGAGGGAGAAGCGCAAAAGATCTGAACATCTAGCAAACAATCGCCAAGGGCCAGTACTCTGCACAGGCTACTGTGGCTTGATCTTACAGGCAAGGAGCCCAAGGCTAAGAAAGATTCTTTAACTTTTCCTCCCTCAGCTAAGCAAGATTTAAGCAGGAGATAATGGGGCTGGCATTCAAACCAGATCAAATAGACTTGCAAGCACAGATTGCTTCCTGTTCCACTCACTGCCTCCCATGTGTTTTTTCCATCACCAAACACAAAATCATCTCATTTATTTGCACAAAGGTTTATCTGTTGACCGGGGGGAGGGAGGAGCGGGGAGGTGGTTAAGACCCTCCCCAAATAATTGCCTTTTACTAAGACCAAGAAAAAAGTGAAATTCTTCCAATACCTATTGAGTTCTTGTTATGTTTGAAACATGCTCAGTCCTAAGGATCCAAAGACAACTAGATACAGAAAAGAAGTGAAATCTTTGCTAGGCCTTGAAGGATGAAAAATCAACAGGTGCTTTCAGAGGACAGGAAAACAATGGCATTCAAATGAAGGCAGCACTTTTTCTTTTAAAGGGCAATTTTATATTTGTTTCTACATTAATCAAAGTTCTAGACAGTGCCTGGGTACAGACTGTCTTGTTTGGAACACTTTTTGGAGAGGGTGGGGTATGGAGTAGGGGATCAAGGATGAGAGGGTTTGTTTAAGCCCCCAAGAGCAAATGTTCCGCGGTTTTGTGTGTTCAGGTCCACATGGCTCCAAGTTGAAAAGCGATCGCTTTGAAGGCACACAGAGAGACTCTTTTCGCTCCTTAGTGTCTTCAAGCACTCACCGGGTGGTTCTCACATGGTGTGTTCTTGCGACTCAGGCTCCATTTCCTGTGTGCCGGGTCAGGTGTGATTGTGTCCTGTGTTTCTGTGTGAAGAGTGTGTGGCAGCTGAGTGATGTTTCTGTCGGACCTGCACTGAGCCTGCCTCTGCCGTGCAAGAGCAGCCAGCGTGCTGAGACAGCGGCCACCACCGTGCATCAACACGCTAGAAAATGTCATGTCATGTATTATGTTCAATGTCTTTCAGGTTTCCCTGGAAAACAGCATAACTGTGACCTGTAGATTAATAATAATGTTTGGCTTTAATCCATTCAGAATTAAGGGATCACTCTGGGCACTCAATTATTTATGCTAATGTACAAATGTCCAATGTCATTATTAGTTGGTCTGAATAACTGACAGCAAATGTAGCAAATTATTTCCTGTTAAAGAATCGCCCACTGCAGCCCCACATCAGCTATGGGAGATGGCAAGAGATGTACGTAGGGCCTGCTTATGTTACTCTTGGTCCTGAGTAGTCATTGCCCACGTGGGCACTTGGGCTGTGGCCCAGTCCAGCCAGTGACAGCCAGAGTTAGGGGCTCCTTGGTCCTTGGCTGGTGTGGTACCCATCCTTGACCCATTTCTAAAATTGGCAGTAGTGCTTTGCTGAAGAACAGTTTACTCTAACCCCTGGGGCCTTCCCCTATCCAGCACCTGCCCTGCAGTTCTCAGTATTGGGGCCGTATCTCAACCTAGTGGGAACGTAAGGTTCCTAGGATATTCCTGGGTTCTGGATATCTCTATACTCTGTAAGGAGGTTGCTGCTTTGAGGAAACAGCAGAGAAGCAGGTAATCTTTCTGCACATAATCAGGAGGTAGTCATTGAAGAAAATATATGCCATATTGTACTTACCATAAGAGGATGTCAGAAAATTAGAGCTCAAAGGAACCTTAACAAGCACCTAGTCTATCTCAAGAAACAGTCCAGGAGGAGTAAGTGGTGACCACTGCTTAGAGTTTGAGGCATTGCTACTAACTTACCTCTCCTATAGTTTTAGGGCATTTCTTTCACACACACACACACACACACACACACACACACACACGGAGTTTTGGGGCCGCTTAACCAAAAATAACTTGAATTACTATATCTATAGAATAAAAATGATCATAACATCACATGTGTTTTCAGCATTTACTTTATTCTCTCTGGTTTCTGTGTGTTTGATGTTAATCTACAATTCGGATATCTCCACTCCTGTGGGACTGATCCCTTTCCATAATTTTCTCAGTGTTGCCAGTAGTCTCTGCAGCTTCCCAGGGATGCAGTGGCATCTTATCCAAAGAGACTAGATTAATTTGGGGGCGGTGGAGGGAGCAGGATTTTAAGGCTTCTTTCACCCATGCGTGAGGTTTTTGTTGTAGCTTTCTTATTGATCTGGTAAATGTAGGCTCTCATCACTAAAAACTTTTTAAAAAGCTAAAAGTCCGATCTCTTTGTTCTGTCGTACCCCTTTCTACGTTAGTGGAAGCTTCTTCCAAAAATATCTTGGAAGGGTTGTTGGGTCCCATCCTTTCAGAACACGCCCCGTTTCGATGCAGTTTTTGTTTATTTGCCTTTTTTCCTTGTTTTTATCTTCATTTTGTTTTGAGTGCACAGTAAAGTAAGTTCGCTTACCGAGTGCCTCTGGTTTCAGATGCCGTAATTTCAAGGCTCTGAGTCTAGTGCCCTGACCCCGTCTAAGTCCTTGGGAAACAGAAACTCTCCTCCACGTCAGACACCGGTGAAAAGTAAAGTGATCAGAGACCTGTAAGCCAGTTCTGAGGAAATGTGTCAGTGAGAGCATTTGCTTTTCGAAAACCAGCAATTTTAACAACAACAACAAATTAGAAAATAAAAACTCTTCTGAATTTTATTTGAGTCCCGCTGGAATTTAGGCACTGTTAGAATGGAAACCTTTTAGAATTAATTCCCACTCTTCACTGCTTTGTATCTCAGTATTCCACATTTTACCTCTTTGTTCTTATTAAAACCAGTCCTGCTCACTCATTCCTGGTGGAACTAAACTCCGTTAGTTTCTGGATCGATGAAGAAAGCACACTGGCGTTCGGGATTTTGCCTCACAGCAGCGGGTCTCCAAACATGTTGCACGGTTTCCTGAGTTGCCTGGAACAACACTTCCCAAACCTGAATGCGCATTTAGATGACCTGGGATCTTGTTAAAATGCAGATTCTGATTCCACAGATCTGGGCTGGGGCCTGGGAGCCTTCATTTCTAACCAGCTGCAGGTCATGGCCAGTGTTGCTGGTCCATGGATCCCACTTTGAGGAGCAGGGCCAAAGAATACTTTCTTTGGCATAGTAATATGTGTTATTGTAAAAAGAGTTTTGTGCCCAAATGAGATTGGGAAGCACTATTTTAAACATGATTACACAGTTATCTATTTGGACTTCTTAGAGCCTGTGATTACTACTGAACCCTGTGGATATCCAAGAGGTAGATACAGTATACAGTGGTTTTCAAACTTTTTTCATGAAGCATGTTATGCAACTAGTGTTCTATGAGATTTTCTTAGGGAACTTTATGTGACAGGGTAGTCTGCTGTGAAAAAGATCCAAGGAGCCTTTTGAGTCTTATAATTGAATAAAGCGCCACCTTTATTGATATTAAGCAATAGATACACCCCTATTGAATGAACTGTTAGACATCTTAAATAGTTGACTCTTGAATCATCTTTTAAAAATACTTGGAAAGATTTGAGGCTGACCTGGAGGTGCGAGTATGTGTGTGTTTCACCCTGACTGTGGGTTAGTGAAGCTGTGAGTTCCCCAGAAAACTTCCCCCACACCTGGATTCAAGGGTGGGATGCAGCAAATCAGTAGCAACGGCCACGCGTAATTGGAGGTAAGAAGAGCCTACCGTGCGGCCTGCGGTCAACACCGGGGTCGTAACTAATGACGCAGCTTTGCGTTCTGAGTTCCAGCTCTGATTTCCGTGGGAACTAGCATGTCATCAAGGGGCCTCAGGGTCTGGGGAGCAAGAGTAGCAGCATGACAGTTAACGATTACTAGCCCCTCATGACGCGCAGTGCTGTTCTAAACCCTTTGTGATGCATTTTCAATAACTGTGCGCATCGTGGGTGGTCCAGTCGTCCCCACTCTGCAGATGAGGAAACCAAGCTGCCTGCAGACTGGGAAACTTGCCGTAATTTAGTTACGGGATTGCAGATTTGGAGCACAGGCAGTCTGATCCCAAAGCCCACCGCTGTAAAGCGTGCATTTTGCTAATTGACACTGTCACTTGCTTTTACCCACATTTATTTAGAGGTGACCGTGAGGTCATTAGTTCTCCTTGTTCATGAAGTTAAAAAGGCAGCGTCTTCCTGTTATGAGGAAGTTGAAGGAAGCGCACCCTGCTTGCTAATAGTTGTTTCGCAACACGGAAGAAAGACTTGCTCATTGCAGTTAATGTGGGAAATACAGAAAAGTTTAGAGGAAATTAAAATAACCGATAATATATTATCTAGAGAGGACTTTTTTTTAGGAAAAACGATTTTCTTCATGATAGAGGGTATATACTTCACATTATAAAAGATAGACATATTCCTTTCACATAGTAGAGTGAGTAAACACATATTTACCTTTTAAACAAAATCCCTCTTTTTATTAAAGTGATTTTATAAATGTACAGCTAACTTAATACCGTAACTCAGATTTTTGTCATACCATAATGTGAAATCCTAACTCCATTTTTGAACTTAGCCACCCTTGTGCTTTTCTCCTGTGAAATAAATACCTTTTGAAAAGCTCTCTGAGAGTCTAACTCAGGTCTGGGGATTGCAGTTAAAAGCAGCAAACACGTTTCCACAGCCTCCCTGGAAGGCTCTCGACTGCGCCCATAGGCTTGTGAGTATGTTTGGGTTTGGTGTGTGTAGGTGTAGGTTTTGCTTTGGTTTAGAATTTCCTCCCTGACGACGGTCCCCACAGTGTGGCTGGAGTCACTGGCCCGCAGTCACAGCGCGCCGGGAGCCAGCTGTCAGCTTCTGGGCAGGCTCCGGCGGGGAATGCACAGGGCGTCAGAGCAGTGAATAAGCGATTTCTGCAGTTCCCGGAGCTGCAAGCCTGTGCGGTCTCACTGAGGCTTTGAGGACCGGCTCCTCAGTCACACCCAGCCCTGCTCTGAATGTGGCTGTTTTCCAAACAAAAGGATGGTAGCCAGAGGGGAAATAGCAAGATTTTGGAGTCTGGAAAGCCTTCACCTGGGTACGTGCACAGAGAAGGAATTATTCTCTCCTGCAATGTGGCTGATTCAACTCTTTCCTTTTGGAGTTGCACCTCTCTCTCTCTCTCTCTCTCTCTCTCTCTCTCTCTCTCTCTCTCTCTCTCTCTCTCTCACTCTCTCTCTCCCTCTCTCTCTCTCTCTCTCGCGCGGGGGGGGGGGGGGGGGCCGGGGGGGGGGGG